>CAUYON010194497.1:0-17985 GCA_963573935.1 Arctocebus calabarensis | reverse complement strand
GGCCCAGAATAAAGACAATTTGCTACACGCCACCTGGAGAGTGTGTAGTCTGTTTCTTGTATTTCCCCTAATAATTATAGGTACGAGTCTCTACACCTGGGGCAAAGCTACTGTCCCTCGCGTCTCCGTTCACGCAACAGGAAGGGGCCTGGCAAAGATGTTTTCTACGAGATCCAGGTCACCATTGACTCCTAAATCCAGGCAAAGCACAGAATCCTGGAAGGAGAACACCTTAAAATAATAGTCCAGAAAGGCAAGGCACATCCCATATCTAGGAAGTCCAAGGATGTTAGAACAGAAAAAAAATACGCTGATGTGGGTAATCAAGTAAACTCCAAATTCAAAACCATAGAGGAAAAAGGAGAGCCGGGGAGTAAAGTAGAAACGTTAGGGGTGATGCCAATGGGGGCAGGACTTGACCCAGCCTTGCTTTGCAGCTTCGCTTTTTAGACTCAGTTTCTTCATTGAAAAACAAGAGTCATCACCTGGTATTTGGACAGTTATTAGAGTTGTAGGCATCGTTTATGCAACACTCTTACAAACAGAAAAGTCATTAAGTAGGAATTATTAGAATGAAATCAGTATTAATGAAGAGATTAAACCAAGAATCTTAGGGGGACATTCGCCTCCTGGGCAGCCTTTCTGTCCCCTGCTGGGTGAAGGCGTGACTTCGGGCACAGGTCAAGCAGAACCTCACGGGGTTTAGGAGATTCTGGGTTCGAGGACAAAGGTGTGTTTGCTGCTAGTGTGTGGGGATGGCCATTCAACCTCTAAAGACAACCTAAAATAATCGACTCATTGGAAAGAGTGACAGATGGACCCTGTAAGTCCCTATAATCCTTTTCAGTTGTGGAAATGGCAGTTAGTGGCGGGATTAAGCCTGTCACTGTCACACTGGACAGAACTCAAATTTAGAAGGACAACTTCTGTCTCAGACTAAGTAGGTCAGATTTTTGTGCCATTTCTATGAAGTCCTCTCTGCCAAGAAGAGACTAAGGATTCAGTGGCAGTTGCTGTTTGGCAGTACTTAATTTAATGTTTTCAATATTTTTTGGTAATTATCGCAGCTTATACGAGTGACAGAAAACCAAGTTAACGCACCTATAATACAAGCATATTTTTGTCTATTTAAACTCAATTATGCATCATAAAAAGACCTCTAAAGGTATGAGACCAAGTCTTAACTTTCACATGGTCATAGATAATGCCGGTACTTTTGAAATTCAGTGGGCTCTGCATAATATGAAAACGAAGGGTTAGACCATCTTTTCTCCTGAAACTCTATTTTTTTAAAATAGATTTGGATATATCAATGAAAAAGTCTAACATCCTTTCCAGAAATTGTCTAAGTAATTGACTTGAGTTAGTCAAGGGAAAAAAGGTCTTACTTAAAAACTCAGTATATCAAAGTAAAGAAAATCAACTGATAAACTGTCATTTGTTTCTTAAAAAAATGAAATGAGGCAGTGCCTGTGGCTCAAAGGAGTAGGGCACCAGCCCCATATGCCAGAGGTGGCAAGTTCAAACCCAGCCCTGGCCAGAAACTGCAATAAATAAATAAATAAATGAATAAATAAATGTGTTTGCCACAGGAGAAACCCAGCCCTTTCTCTGTGGCTGTTAATGTTTTTTGTCTTAGGTGGAAGTAAGTGTTACATCATCAAGAAAGATGTGAAGTCTATGGGACAGATTTGGGTCTGATAATTTAGGAGATGAGTGATGAGCCTGGTTCTGTTACACCCTGCACCTCAGATAGTAAATAAATTTGGGCAGGGGAGGCCTTAGTTTTAGGTTGGCTGATTACTTGATTAACTAGTTTTCAACATGGGAGCAGGGATCCAGAATGATCTAAACCAGTGTTTTAAAAAATACAGCCCTATTGCCCAGTGGTAAGCCCATAAAGTTAGGTCAAATATATGAGATATAATAATGTGTTTCACCATATTATCTATGCAAGTGATAACTGATTTTCCATTTACATTAGGATATATTGTTTTCTTTTTTCTTTCTTTCTTTCTTTTTTTTTTTTTTTTTGTTGGGGATTCATTGAGGTTATAAGAA
This sequence comes from Arctocebus calabarensis, assembly GCA_963573935.1. Classification (NCBI taxonomy): domain Eukaryota; kingdom Metazoa; phylum Chordata; class Mammalia; order Primates; family Lorisidae; genus Arctocebus; species Arctocebus calabarensis. The sequence goes on along the minus strand of CAUYON010194497.1, from coordinate 15,924 downwards.
ACCAGGTTGCACTGATTGCATTTGTTAGGTAAAGTCCCTCTTACAATCATGTTTTGACCCCCACAAGGTGTGGCACACACCAAGACCCCACCCCCTTCGTTATCGTTTTCTTTTACATGCAATCGGCTAATTTTTTAAAACAGTGTTAAATTCAAAAACAAGTGATAGTACAGTTTTATGTAACATGCAAAAAATTACGAAGGTTGTGTATAATTGACTGGCTTGTAGAACATTAATTTCAAGTAAAAAGGCAATTTAAATTCCTTAAACACATCTGATCATTAGGGGTAGTAGGCACATGGGTTGACATTCAAAGACTCTGGAGTAAAGACCTATTAGAATAGCTGGATTTATGGAGGTCTGGATTTTAATTTTTATGTTAGTGTTTTCTTAATTTTAAGTCCTATAAGTATAGCCTAACATATAATAAACAGAAAAAGTCATAATTTCCCCAATATCTAGGATAAAGATGTATCAGAAAAGATTAGAAAAGATCCGCCCAATCGTGAAGACTTTGAAACTTTGCACATCAGCTTGAAAGTGCTGCAGAACAAGTCACTTACCAAGTAAAACGTAACTTGGATCTTATGAGGCACATTTGTACGTATTGACTAAGAATTGTACCTAGAGTAGTGTAAAATTTGTTTCCCAATTAAAAGCTATTTTTAACTTAATTTGATTTAATTATATTCAGCTTAACTTAAAAATAAATGTACTTGATATTCGGAGATACAAACAACATAATAGAACTTGGGTTTCTTGGGGGGTTTTTGTTGTTGTTTGTTTGTTTGAGTTGTCTCACTATTCCACCCAGGCTCTAGTCCACTACAGCCTCAAACAATCCTCCTCCATCGGCCTCCGAAGTAGCTGGAGCTGGTGGTGTGCACCACAGCACCTGGCTAATTTTACTCTATCTTTTGGTGGAGATGGGGTCTTGCTGTAGTACACAGACTCGTTTTCACCTGCCTCATCCTTCCAAAGTACTGGGATTACAGCACAGGCATGAGCCACTGCACCCAGCCAGAATTTTTTTAAAGTGGTTGAGGGAGTGAATATCAAGGAAAGATAACATGAACGTAGTGGTGTACGGAGGTGGGGAGCCTGCCTGAGGCATCCTGAAGGGAGACTGTGAAGTGTAGTCTGAGCTTCCTGACAGCCAGAACAAATGCAGACACATAATTAGTTACAACGGAGATCGAAAAACTATAGTCTTTGGGTCAAAGCCAATTTTCCACCTGGATTTGTAAACAAGATTTCCCTGGAACACAGAGTTGTTCATTTATTTCTCTATTGTCTGTAGCTGCTTCTCCAATATGATGGCAAAATTGACAGCTTACCACAGAGCTTATGGTATAAGCTGGAGATATTCACATCTCGCCTTTACAGGAAACGTTTGCCAACCCTAAAAATTTACTGACTCATAAAAAGACATAACTTTCTAAACACCATTAAAAACCCTGATATTGATTAAAATATTTACAAATATTGATGTCTTTGCCTTTAAATGTTTATTTTATATTTCCATACTAACGGATTAGCAGAGCCAGGTTACATTGTAAACTTTGGTTCGCCTAAGCTCATCTTTTATGTAAATACAATAGTGTGTATTTGATACCTCCCTAAAATATTAGCCTAGAAATGGACTTCTTCTATAAGTCCAGATCTAAAACAAATTGATTATCTAGCAGTTGTCTCTTCGCAAGGTTTTTAGATGCAGCCTTTGGCCTTTTAAGGTGCATCACTTTAATTATTAATTTCAGAGGGAAAGCAGTTTCTCAGTAAAGGAAATTTTCTGCTGGGTCCTTGGTAAAGACCAACAGCAACTGGCATATAATGGATTTAGGGCAATTCCCTGACAGAGTGGATGAGAACATCAATAAAGTTTCTTTAAAAATCTTTCTATCTACTTGTGCCTCTGAAAAGGCAGGAAAAGATGTCCAGAGAGGCAGTCCCAGCTGTAAACATGTGATGAATGCTGGTTCTTAGCTTTGAATCCTGGGACCTACACTGATCCCAGCCTTACTACCTTCTCTACCCACCACCCTGATTATTTGAGAGCAGGCTTGGTACACGTTGAGTAAGCAGGTTCCCCCTCTATGGAATTCAGAGGAGACTCAGGCTGCTGGCAGCACCAGACAAGGGGCCTCGAGCTCTGCTGCTAAGGGAGCCTCTTGGGGCTGCCTCCCTGAAGCCTGGGTTTGCCCATCCTCCTTGGAAATGTTCCTAATTTCTCTTATTTGTATCAAAGTTAACTTCAATTTATCCATAGAGTATCTTTTCAAGTACTTATGGATGGCTATCATATAATTCCAAATTTCTCTTCTAGAAAATATACCTACTTTATTCACTCTCCCTCAAAATAATGTTATGGGGGTATCTCAATAATATAAATGAATAATTCTTTACAAATAGACTTTCAGGCCAGGTGTAGTGGCTCATGCCTGTAATCGCAGCACTCTGGGAGGCTGAGACAGGTGGATTGCTTGAGCTCAGGAGTTCAAGATCAGCCTCAGCAAGAATAAGACCTTGTCTCTACTACATATAGAAAAACGAACTGGGAATTGTGTCAGGTGCCTGTAGTCCCAGATACTCAGGAGGCTGAGGCAGGAGGATTGCTCAAGCCCAGGGGTTTGAGGTTGCTATGATGTATAACACTCTGGCACTCTACCGAGGGAGATAGAGTGAGATTCTGTCTCAATAAAATAAAATAAAATAGACCTTCCTCCCAAGTCCAGACCCTCACTTTCCTAAAATCTTGTGCCCAGGGCTGAGCACAGTGCTTCAGGCCTGGGTGGTCAGCACAGGTGACACAGCGCTCTCCCCTCCCTTTCTCTCAGCACAGATGACACAGGTGACACAGCACTCTCCCCTCCCTTTCTCTCAGCACAGGTGATACAGGTGACACAGCTCTCTCCCCTCCCTTTCACCTGTCAGCACAGGTGACACAGTGCTCGCCCCTCCTTTTCTCTAAACACTGTGCTCCCACCAATGCAGCTATAGGTGATGTTCAGTTGGGTTTTCAACAGGAACATTGTACTACTGACTCTATGTTTAACTAAATCAATCTTGTGTTTAAAATTATTTTTAGATCCAGCAATTTAAATTTATCTTTATTCCTACTACACTGGATTTTATTAATTGACTCATGTTTTCAGTTTGCCGGGATAACTTTAGACTAATAAGTAATTACATAGTTCTGTGTACTAGAAAACATGATAAGCGTTTCAGAACAACCCAGTGGGAAGGTAACTACGTGTTCCCAGCTTCCTCCATGCCCCACTTCCTCAACCCGCCAGGAAAAATACATCTTTCAGCTAAAATACCTTTTCTTGAGGTGAATAACAATCTTTTTTATAATGGAATTATATACATAACTGTTCATAAAGAAAGAAAAATACTGCTTCAAGAAAAAAATGTGGCTGTGTCCAAACTGTGTATAAGTAGGTAAGAAAAATAATAGTTATTGGCCAGTCGTGGTAGCTCAAACCTATAATTCCAGCATTTGGGGAGGCCAAGGTGGGAGAATTGTTTGAGATCAGTCTGAGCAACAAAGCAAAACCCCATTTCTACAAAAAATAACAATATTAGCTGAGTGTAGTCCCAGCTAATCAGGAGGCTGAGGGGGGAGGATTTCAAGGCTGCAGTGAGCTATGATCATGCCATGGTTGACAGAGCAGGCCCTGTTTCCCAAATGAAAGGAAAAAAGAAAGGAAAAGAACAGGTAAGAAGGTCATAACTAAAAGAATTAATAAGATTGTGAGAGGTTGGGCAATTTTGACAAAGTCACAGAGCCAACAAGTGGCGAAGCTGATTTTTAAAGCCTGATCTGAATCCAAATTCCAAGCATTCAACTTCTAGGTCTGACAATCAAGTTTGTGAACTTGGTACTGTGTACTTACCTTGGCAGCTGAGCTTATCACCTGCAGATCAGCGCCTCACAGCTGTGTTCCTGTGAATGTGTGGCAATGTCTTGCTGAGTGGCATTCACTATTGTTGTCACATGTTTTTATTTGGTATTGAGAATATGTCAGAGTTTGAATTAGAGCAATCAACAAACACTGAATTTCTTGTTAAACTTGGCAAGAATGGGAGTAAATGAGAGACATGTAGTTTAAGTTTATGGGTGTAATACCATGAAGAAAATGTCAGTGCACCAATGGATTAAACATTTTTATTAGGGGAGAGAAAACATCACTGATGAAGAGAGACCAGGGCAGCTAGTAAGGAGCAGAACTGACAAAACCATTTCAAAAATTCATGGAATTATCACCAAAATCATCCGCTGACTGTGAGAAGCACAACAGAACAAGTAAACACAGACAGAGGAAGAGCTAGGAAAACCTTTACTGAAAGTCTTGGCATGAGAAAGGTGTGTGTAAAAATGGCTCTGAAGGAGCTCACAGATGAACAAAAGCAAAGGAGAGTCCAAGTTTGCCAAGACCTTCTGGAGAGGCAAGATGATGTTTTAGGCCATGTTAGCACTGGTGATAGAACACGAATGTACCAATATGACCCTGAAACAAAGCATCAAAATGTACAATGGATGCCAGTCAATTCTCCGTGGTCAAAAATGTTCTGTCAGTCCAAATCAAGAGTCAAAACGGTGTTCCTAACTATTTTTGATATCAGAGGGATTGTTCTTTATGAATTTTTACCAACTGGACAGTCAACCAAGTTACTATTTAGAAATACTGAATAGGATGCATGAAAAAGTTAGATTAAAATGTCCCGAACAACTCATGGCTCTTGCATCACAACAATGCACCAACTCACACATCACTATCTATGAAGGAATTCCCTGCTCTCCTGATCTGGTCCCCAATGTCTTTTTCTATATCTGAAAATAAATGAAGTATTTACAAAAAAAGACATTTTGATGACATTCAGGACATCAAAGGTAATATGATGACATCTCTAATGGCCATTCCAGAAATAGAGTTCCAAAATTGCCCTGGACTAGGAACTGACATCAGTGCTTCCCTAGGGCAGTACTTTGAAGGTGACCATAGTGATATTCAGCAAAGAGGTGCACAGTAATTTTTCTAGGATGAGTTTACAAACTTCATTGTCAGAGCTCATATGTTCTGATGCCTCTAAAGTATTTTTATTAAATCATAACTTTGTACATTGATGCATTTATGGGGTTTAGTATATTGCTCTGATATACAATATGAAGTGCTTACATTGAGTTAAGTAACACATCCATCGCAATTACCCTCGTTTCTTAATAGTTTTGAAATGTACCATTGCATCATGCACATTAGGTGATGTCCCCCCAAAGGCCCTCCCTCCTCCCATATCCCCTCCCTTCCCCTCTCTCTCTTCTTCCCTTCTACTTTCTGGATTATGTTTTGCAATGCATATGAATGCGTAGATATTATATATTGATTTCATAGTAGCATTGAGTACATTGGATGCTTTTTTACCCATTCCTGAGATACTTACAGTAACCTCAAGCTCTTCAGCTTAAGTGATTCTCTTGCCTCAGCCTCCATGTAGCTGGGACTACAGGCACCCGCCACAGTGCCCGGCTATTTTTTTGTTGCAGTTGTCATTATTGTTTAGCAGGCCTGGGCTGGGCTTGAAGCCACCAGCTTTGGTATGTCACTGACGCCCTACTCACTGAGCTATGGGTGCCGAGCCATGAATTTGTTTTTTAGATTTTGGATTTTTTATAATTCTATTTCTGTGTTCTATGTTATTTAGAAAGGTAAAAGTACAAACATAGTGAAAATGTAATTATAAGTATGTTACAGCATGTAATGAACTATTACACTGACTTTTAAATGGTGTTTTTGAAAAATATATACTGACATGGGCAAAACGATTATGGTAAATGAAATGACAAAATAAGAATACAAATGCATAATGTGTAATCTGATTTGATGGCAATGTTTAACATGGGTGCATAACGTACATTTTATAATGTGTGATAAGCAACTGGACTCCCATGCTTCATTTGTCTAGGCTGCCCCACGAGCACCAAAATCATCTGCCAGAAATTGCCTCTGATACCCTTTCCATCAGACACTAACCTCAGGTGTCTGATGGTCCAAAGAAAGCCTATAGGCTCTCAAAAGCCCAGTAATTTCTGCTGCTCCTAACATGTTCTAGATACCTGGCTTCTTTGTTTTTTTATGATAGTTTATTGATTATCCGAATCCTATAGTTCAAGCTATTGAAAAGCTTAGCAAATCCCCGAGTCCCAAAAATATTTTGAACTCTTAGACATTTGTTAAGGGGCATGCCAGTGAGATTACGATATATAATAATAATATAATGATGGAATTGGCCAAGGAACAATGAGGAGGGTATATCACTGAGACATTTGTTCACAGGCCTCCAAGATATTGCCTAATATAAATACAACATATATTTAAGTGCTCTTTTCCCAATAATCCATAATACTAATCATTTTTTTCCATGAATCACTGTAAGGAGAAATCATTAGGATTCTTTAAGGCATCTTTTAAATTTTTGTGGTGCTCATAAAAATGATAATTAGCACCTTAACTTTTTCTTGTTTAGCCTTAGAAAGATGAAATATTATGCTGCATGTCGTTATACAGGTTGTACACCGCTACAGCACAACGTCTAAGGGAGGTTCGTGTAAAATGCTTCATTATAAATAAATCATTATGTGATCAAAGTTATCATACATTGTTTCAGGAACTATAGCATCTCAAGAAAGGAGGCGACTTCTAATAATAAAAAGATGTTATATGAGCCTCTAGCAGCTCTGGGACTAATACATTAGTTAGTTAGTTGTTTTTGCATTAGACAGTGAATGGCTGTAGCTACACTGGAGTAACTCAAAGAGGCTGGTGATGTGGACTGATGCCACAGCCAAGACAGGAAAAAGCAGAAAGATGAATTGCACTTGAGCGTTGGAATCCTGAGACTCAAGCTAAAGGGAAAAGTGAGGGTGGGAGGTCTACACAGTTATGTTTATGAGCATGAATGAGACTGTATGAATAGATAATAAACATATGAGCCAAAAATGCACTCGGGGATAAGAAAATCAGTAACTCAGCTCTGAACAGGCAGACAGGGGGAAGGAGTAGTTAGAAATGCATGCAGGGAATTGTCTGTGTAGTAAGAGAACTGGGGGAAATAGTATCACAGGAACAAATAAACAAACAAAATCTCTTAAGAGAAGTGGGCAATCAGTATTATCAACAGTAAAGACAACTCAAAGAGAATGACCTTTATTAAGACTAAATTCTGGGATGGGTAGAAATGGAAATCATATGTAATAAGGGGAGGGGAGACAGAAGGTCAGAAGTAATGAAGGCAGATGAGGCACTTAAGAGCCTGGATTTGAATCAAGAAGACAGATTATTACCTCAAGTTTAATTCCACGTAGGAAGTGAGTGCTACATTAGGTTCATTCCCTAGGTTGGCCTATAGCACTTATTTAGTCCACCACAAAAGCCGGAGCTTGCAGACCAATGATTAAAATCAGAGAGGGGAAATGCTATTTCAATACTTGTAATAAAACAAAATAAGGACATAACAGATTTCAGTAGAGAAAGTTCTCAAATCAATAATCTAGATGCTGTGTTAAGAAACTAATGAAATGAGAAAAAATACACTCACAGCCAAAAATCAGTGAAATTGGTAATAGGAATACAGTAGAGAAAAATCAATGAAACAAAAGCTATTTACTTTATAAAAGGCAATACTAATAAACCTCTAGCAAGACTGGCAATAATACAAAAAAACCCATAAATTATTACTATCAGGATTAAAACAGGAGTTACCATTACAGGTCCTGAGGCCGTCACAAAACACAATGAAGCAAAGATACTGGACACGCATAAATCACAAAACGTAGAAGCAATGGGCCAGTTCATCAAAAAGTAAAAGCTCTCAGAACTCAGGCAAGATAAAATATTTTTACTTGTTCTGTGATCATTAAAGAAATTGAATTAAGATGTAATTAAGATGTTCCCAAAGAAGAAACCTCTAGGCCCATGTGGTTTTACTGGAGAGTTCTACCAAACATTTCAAAAAGAATTAATACCAATGTTACACAATCCCTTCAAGAAAACAGAACTAGAGGGACCATTTTCCAGCCTGTGTGATGAGGCCCATATTACCATAATACCAAAACCAGAAAAAGCAGAAAAAAGGAAAACTACAAACCAAATTTTCTCATGAACTGAGAAGAAAAAATTCTCACCACTATATTAGTAAATGAAATATAACAATGTGTGGAAAGAATCACTCACCACAACAAAATGAAATTTATCCCAGGTACTCAAGCCTACTTCAGTGTTTGAGAATCAATGAATGTAAAAATTTATTGTATCAACAGCACAAAGAAAAAACATCATATAGTCATATCAATTGTTTCAAAGAAAGAATTAGATAATATCCGATACGAAAGAATAAAAATTCTCATGAAGCTAGGGACAAAGGGTCAACCATCTACAAATAAGCTAACATCTTATTTAGCAAAGAAAAATTATATTTTTAGACAAGGCTGGAGTTTCCATTATTATCAGTCATATTAATCATTCCTAGAAGTTATAATGACTGAAAGATAACAAGAAGAAGAAATAAAAGGCATACAGGTAAGAAAGGAAGAGATTAAACTGTCTGTATTTATGGGTGAACTGATCATTTTCATGATTATCTAGAACTAATAAGTGGGTTCAACAAGGCCATAGGATAGAAGATAAACACAAAAATAATTATTTCACTGACAATACACAAAACCAAAATTTAAAAATAAGGTCATTTATAATTACACCCCTAAATTAAATACTTTGTTATGTACTCAAAACGTGCATGCACAGAATCTATGTGCTAAAAATTACAAAGTTACAATATCAAAGACCTAAATAAATGGAGGCCCACTGTGCGATGGCCTGGATATGGTTTATTTGCTCCACCAAGTCTCTTTAGAAATGTGATCCCCAATGTTGGAGATGGAGCCTAACAGGAGGGGGTGCGAACCCCTCATGAATGGCCTGGTGTCGTCCTCCCAGGAGTGAGTGAGTTCTCACTGCTGGCTTGGCAGCTCCGTCTCTGTGGCACTTCTGCCACCACCTGATCTCTGAACAGGGGGGCTCCCCTTTGCCTACCAATATGAGCCCCCCGTCTGCCAGGTAAGGAGGCCGTGAGAAGGCCCCGTCTCGGACTCCCAGCCTCCACAACTGTGAGGGAATCAATCCCTGATCTGAATGAACTACCTGACCTCAGCTGTTCTATTACAGCAGCACAAAATGAACTAAGGTTACACAGCCAGCAAAATGGCTAGATTACAATGACTGATGATATCATGAGTCGTCAAGGATGTGCAGCCACCGAAACTCTCTCTGGGTTTCTTGTGAGGACCCAACATGGTGCCGTCACTTTCTAAACCAGTGTGACAGTTTCTTATCAAGTAAACACACTACTATAACATGAGCCAGCAATCTCACTTCTGGGTGAGATTTCATTTCATTATCCAAGAAAAATGAAAACTATGTACAAGCAATTTGAATAACAGACTTAGAAGAGGCTCAGCACCTGTGACTCAATGGGCTAAAGTGCCAGCCACGTACACCTGAGCTGGCGGGTTCGAATCCAGCCCGGACCCGCCAAACAACAATGATGGCTGCAACCAAAAATGGCGGGGCCTTGTGGCAGGTGCCTGTAGTCCCAGCTACTTGGGAGGCGGAGGTAAGAGACTTCCTTGAGCCCAGGAATTGGAGGTTGCTGTGAGCTGTGATGCCATGGCACTCTATTCAGGGTGAAAGCTTGAGGCTCTGTCTTAAAAAAAAGTAAAAAATAAGACTCAGAAAAAGTTAACAGTCACTACCGCACAGAATGCCAAGGATTGCAGTCCTCACATTTAAGAAAGCTGTTCATAACTTTAATGTATCTGAAGGAAAAATAAATTTCACTAAGACAAGGATTAAGAAAAAATTCCAGACTGGCTAGAATATGAGAATGATTTTTGATTGGGTTTCTTTGAATTCAAACGTCTACTTACTGTGATCTAAGGCGTAAAGTCATCAAACAGCCCCTATTACAGTGCTTTCCATAAAAGTAGTACTCATTTCATATTTGGAAAATTAAACGAAAGACATCTAAACCCCATTATTTTCTCAAATCCAGTTGAGTTTTCACCTTGTGTGTGATAACATTGCTAATCTCTTCCCCCTGTGCTAACAACCCCCCTCCTCTCCACTGAAGATACTTCTTGCTCTTCTGAATTCCAAGATTCTTCATGAGGCTTTACTCATTTGGCATTTAATATACAGTATGAACCTGTGATACAGCTGTACAGATGTGGAGGGTACATGTCTCCAACTGGGCTATGTGCTTCAGATGTCCCATAAGGCCTAACATTATGAATTCATCTCTTTAACAGCCAAGGTGTAATCTAGTTACTTTAAGCCAAGAAAACATTATTTTCTTTTTCTAATATTTATTTATCTTCCATTTATTTTCTTTTTAAAAAGATTTTATTTAAAAAAATTTAGATTTAGAGAAAAATTGAAGTGATACACACAGGTGGTTCCCCGATACCCAGCGCCCCGTCTCCCCTATCATAAACATCTTACATTTAGGATGGCATAGTTGTTGTAACTAATGAACCAATATTGATACATTATTACTAACTAAAAGTCTATGATTTTTTCAGATCTCTTTATTTTTTTTCACTTGGTGTCTTTCTTCTCTCCTGGGACCTTGCCTCTTTGCCACGTGACATTTCTAGCCACATCTCTCCAGGCTTTGTGCAAGAAAACCTTGTTAGAAATTTTAATTATGAGCTATTTTTTCTCCTGAGCACCATGTGGGATATGTGCTTTCTTTTTAAAGCCTCTAATCTTTGCTGACTGCATCATAATTCCAAGGAGGTTAAAAACAGTTCAGAGACTCACGGGCACTTCGGGCTGCAAATGGTCGCCCTACCTCGTTCTCCTCTAAAGGCCCAGGGGAGGGAAACTAGTGAATAGACAGCTGTCTCCGGACCTGACTTGACCATCCCTCCCACGCTCCATTCCCACATTTGGGGTCACACACTTGGTTGCACAGATTGCTCGCTGCACGAAGGCCGCAGCCCAGGGATGGGACGGAATCCGGAGCACCGTCCACTCCCCGGGGTACGCTCCGCGCCCTGTGCGACCCTGGGAGGCTGGGTTTCCAAGCGAGTGACTTCTACCACCTAACTGTCTCTTGAATGGACGGCCCCTCTCAGGGCTCAAGTCCCTTCCCTGTCATGCCGTCCCTCAACCTCTACAATCGCCACCTGAGGACAACGCAAACACCCAGCATCCTGCAGCCTCTGTCCCCAGCTCACCCTGCCGGCCGCGGCTCTCCGGGTCCGGCGGGAAGCTGGGATCTATGCACACGGGGCCATTTGAACATAACAAGCTCTTTTGTGCTTCTAGAACATGGGACAAAAGAGGGTCTGGTGAATATGAGGTCAAAAGGGCCCTCGCCCCAGTTCCTAGATGAACTAGGAGGAGTCTCAGGACTCCAGCCTAGAAATGCACGCTCCTGAGCCTGGGCGGAGGGCGGGGACCGCCACGTGGGGACAGCTGCACGGGGACAGCTACACGGGACAGCCGGAGGGTGGGGACAGCCACGCGGGGACAGCTGCACGGGGCAGCCACACGGGACAGCCACACGGGGACAGCTACACGGGGACAGCCGGAGGGCGGGGACCGCCACGTGGGGACAGCTGCACGGGGACAGCTACACGGGACAGCCGGAGGGCGGGGACAGCTACACGGGACAGCCGGAGGGCGGGGACAGCCACGCGGGGACAGCTACACGGGACAGCGGGAGGGCGGGGACAGCCACGCGGGGACAGCCACGCGGGGACAGCTACACGGGACAGCCGGAGGGCGGGGACAGCCACGCGGGGACAGCCGGAGGGCGGTTTTTTTGCTTAAAAACGTCCTCTGGAGTTGATTTTGCAGGTTTTCTCTCTCCTCTACATGTATTTCTCAAGCCTGTCTCCTTTTCATGCTTCTCGCCCCCATTTCTGTATCAGAAGTAATACTCTCATTTCACTTAACAATTTCTGATTTTCAAGTTAGAATTGTTTGAATTTTGGACAAGAGCATAAGAAAGCAGCCATGAGTAACTAAAACACACACACACACAAACCAGACACGCTTCCTTAGCAACCCCCTTCTCAAAAGGTAATTTAAAAGATTCAGACACTGTCATATAGTCACCCTATGAAAAACAAAACAAAGACAATCTGGAGGGAAATAACTAAGAGACTAGAAAAATCCTATGAAGAGGAGAGTAAAAGAAAAGCTCAAATGTGTGTAGGTCTTCTTGTCTGAGCCCCAGTGAAACATGAGGAGACACCGCTGCATGACCACCGTGAGTTTTGTGGAATTTTGTTGTTTCTGGAGCTTCCTGTCCTCCTTCTAGTTTATACGCGCTGCTACAGCATCACCCGACACAATCTTTGTCACCTACATGTTCCGATTCCCCAAGGCTGCTCGCTGCTGACTCCCAGCCTGTCTCCCGGACAGAAGCTGTCCGCAGTGTGGATTTGTTCCTCCAGCTGGGTCCAGTGAATCTGCACCTGCTCGCCGCTCACAGAAAGCAGATTCAGCAGTGCAAACCTGACTTCACCACTGCCACCCTCCCCCCAGGACGGAAATCTGGGAATTCACTTACTGCTTCCTCTTTCCTCACCCTACACTAATCTGTCACCCACCCCGTCACTCATGTCTCTCCTACTGTTACCCCTTACAATCTATTCCTAATACAGGCTGAGTATTTCTTATCTGAAGTGCTTGGGACTAGAAGTATTTTAATTTCAGATGTTTAGGATTTTGGAATTTTTGCATACACATAATGAGTTACCTTGGGAATAGGACTCGAACCTGAACACAAACTGATACACATAGCTGAAGGTGATTTTATACTATTTAAGTATTTGCAATTAATAGCAAGACCCCATCTCTAAAAAACATAGCCAAGCATTATGGTGCACGCCTGTAGTCCCAGCTACTTGGGAGGCTGAGGCAAGAGGATCACTTGAGCCCAAGAGTTTGAGGTTGCTCTGAGTTATGATGCCAGGGCACTCTACCCAGGATGGCAGACTGAGACTCTGACTCAATAGAAGAAAAAAAGATAATTATTTGAATTGTTATTTAATAATTGTGGAGCCTTGTGGGGAACTTGCCATTGGCATGTGGGGCCTGACACATGACATTTTATTGCCTTCTGTGGCAAGTTTGCATGGCGGAATCTGACCAGGTGCAGAAAAACTATGTATATATCCCACACGAGGGGCCTGGGGAAGGGGTCTTTTTCCCCTTGCAGAAGTTAATAAGCTGTGTGTGTACACCAGGATTTTAACCGCAGCCTAACACAACACATCAGGTGTGGGTTTTTCCACTTGTGGTGTCAGGGTGGCAATGAAAACGTTTCCAGTTTGGGAGCATTTCAGATTTTGGATTTCCAGGGTATGGAAGTGCCATCCACATCCCTGTCTCCTGGTTTGCTCCCTGATCAGCTCTCTCCAGGAGTATTGCTGTTGGCGCTTAACAAATTTTCCTGCTTCTCCACCCCCAAACGCTCCATCCCACTGTCACTAGACTAGACACAGATGTGATCATCAACTGACTCCTCTGATAAGGGTGCAGACCCCACCAGAGGGCCCTAGGTCAGGGCTCTGATATCCACCAGGGCTCCTGACCTGACGCACGCCTTCCAGCCATCAAGTCCACTCAGATTCACAAAGGGACCCACTCTCTCATGTCCCCTGCCTTGATTAACACCTGCTCCTGTTACATCCTTTCTCCCACATTCATCTAGAAAATTTCTCATCATTTTCAAGTCCCAGATATTCCCCCACTGGTTATTCTTTTGTCCTGGTGTTTTGTATGTAAATTTACTCTGCCTAAGGGAAGAGATTGCTCCTTACCTTTTTGTACTTGAGTATAAACCTCCTGCCTGGCCCTCCTCCATGTTCAGAATATCTCAAAAAATTAATGAATAAATCAATCAATGGAGAGAGAGGATGTTAATTATCAAAATCTACTTCCTATCTAAAGGAAGGAACTGTGCTAAAACTTTATAAACATTATCTTATTTTTAATTCTCTCAACCAGCTTGAAGAGGTAAGTTCTATCATTAATCTATTTTGCAGATGGTATTTTGGAAAGTTACTGAATATATGAAAAATAAATACATGCAAATGAAGGGCTTACATTTTTACTTAGTTTGCCCAACCAGAGTTCAATTTCCTTTTTTTTTTTTAATTTTTAAAGTTCAATTTCTTAACCTCAATTTCATAGTGCTTCCCCAAGAACTGAATATGGTGAAATACCACTGCAATAGTAAAATAATTTTAAAAAATGGATTCTAGGGGGAAAGAGCAAGGATGTGAACCATGGTTTGTGAGTGCTTAGCAGGGGGGTCAGGTACCCCTGGGCGTTACCTGGTTACAGGCTGGGTCCTCTATGAACAGGCAACCTCCTTTCTTCCCTCTGTGACTTGGCTGGAAAATCAGGGCCGTGAAGTCAGTGTGTGGTACGTTTGCATCTCTCCAACACCTTTCTAGCCCTTCTGCACCATGGAACAAACACTTGGATGTGGGCCCCAACTTCAGGGGTGAGTACTGTTTAGTCTAAATCAGGGCTTATCCAATAAAGACACAACTGAGTTCCAGCCTTCTCTCTCGGAGTCTGAATCGTAGACCTAGAGGCCCGGAGTCAGTTCTCAGGTGCATCTGAAACAGATAAGCCGGAGTTACACTCCAGAAACGTGTGTCCAAACCTGTCACGAGCACCTTTGCCAGGAACCGTGACTTAGGCAATTAACCTCAGGCATGATGCTGGTAACACCTGGTCTCCTGGTCTAGCGGTAATTGCCTGGGGAACCAGCCATCCCTGTTTGCTCAGGACTTTCTTCATTTTATCAGTAAAACCATCCCACTTCCCAGCAGGTCAGGATTGTGGGTAACCCCAGAGGCAACCTGGGGGTTGTCCTAGTCAGCCCCAATGAGTATTTTCTATTTACACTTTCTCTTTTTTCCACCCTCCTTCTGGACACAAACAGGGAACCTTGCTGTCCTTGGTGCCTCTGGCAGTCACCTTCCCCCCACAAGGGAAGACCAGTACAATGTGCTGGTACTTGGGAGAAGGTGGAGCCAGGTTATACACCATGGCAACCCAGCTGTGGCGCGCGGGAACCTCCTCCTCCCTCCCCCTCCCTCTGTGCACTGGCAAGCGTCCTTATTGTTTATTCCAGGTTGGTTCAGTTTTCCGTCCTGGCGAGCAGACACAGCCTAACCAATGCAGTCTGGCAAATCAGGGTGCTGCAAGAAATAGGACAAAATCCTTTTTAGACCAAACGAAGACATGTGGGCTCAGAAAACGGGATGATAGGGTGAATCTGCCACCTTTGATTGTGCATAAAGAATTCCTCTGGGTCCCAAATTATAGAAAGTTATAGGGGAAAGTGCGTGGGAACACGAAACAATATCTGAAACGTTCTCCGAAAACTGGCACACTGGCTGGAATCTAGCAAGACGAAATTTAACAGCTATAATGTAAAGCCTGACTTTTAGCTACAAAACAGTTAATTAATCCACAGGTTAAAGACGGTGGGAGCGCGGCTTAAGAGCAGCACGTGTGAGAGATTGAGGGCTCTTGTTTAACTATAAGCTCAATGTAAGCCGTCTGTGTGATGCCGCTGCCAAAAATGCCTATGTGATTGCAGGCTGCCTTGCCAGAAGTGTAGCGAAGACTTCACCCAGGCCACGGCAGGCACGGTAACTTTTAAAAACAGAAATTTTCTTTTTTTTATTGTCTTTATTATTAAATTATAGCTGTGTACAACAGTGCAATCAAGGGGTACAGTGTGCTGGTTTCATATACAATCTGAACTATTTTCATCAACCTGATTAACATAGCCTTCCTGGCATTTTCTCAGTTATTATATGAAGAC
>CAUYON010194495.1:0-24160 GCA_963573935.1 Arctocebus calabarensis | reverse complement strand
TTTTTTTTTTTTTGAGACAGAGCCTCAAGCTGTCACCCTGGATAGAGTGCGGTGGCATCACAGCTCACAGCAATCTCCAATTCCTGGGCTCAAGCGAGTCTCCTGCCTCCGCCTCCCAAGTAGCTGGGACCATAGGCGCCCGCCACAACACCTGGCCATTTTTTGGTTGCAGCCATCATTGTTGTTTGGTGGGCCCGGGCTGGATTCGAACCCGCCAGCTCAGATGTACGTGGCTGGCGCCTTAGCCCGTTGAGCCACAGGTACCGAGCCGCTACAACAGTATTTTCAATGAATAAATAAGTATGTCTCATGGCAGCTAACTTGTATTTGGCTTGCTTAATTTATCAAAGGTTTCTATACCTGGCTAATTCAGGAGGGTCCTTTTGAGCCATTGTTGCAAGAGGGGATTCCATCTTTTCATTATCATGAACAAACAGGATACGTCAGCCATAGTCAAGCCAGCACTAACTAACTGTGCTCAGTGGATTTGGTTGCCCTTTGTTAGATAAAGACGGGTCTCGCATTTTCAAATGAGAACAGTAGAGACAGACCCCATCGAAAAGAGATACTTTAAAGAAATAACTACCACCCAGCAAATGATCTTAGAACATTGTTGAGGCTTTGGATTTAGCTTTCAACAGACCCCTCTCTCCACCTCCTTCACCTCTGAACCTTCCATCCTCACCCTCAATCGGCCACCTCTGTGAAAACAACTAGCTCACTCATACTCACCCTTCGTGCCTCTTAAAGTTCACATGGGCCGAGCAGTCTGTGGCAAACTGATAAAAAGGAAAATGCTTTGATTCACTAGTTTTTTTAAAGACCTTAGATGTGGTAAGAGGAGTTTTTAGAGTTTTGTTTTGTTTCCTTTGGTTTGTTCTTAGGCTACTAACTTAAAGGGAAAACAAGTTCCTGAGGATCACTTCTAAGCCAACATCGTGCTGTTTTCTGACATGACCTGCAACAGATGGACTACTAACAGGGGACTGAGAAAGAGCGAGAGTGGCCCTGAGAGCTAGAACTAGACAGTAGAGGCGTGTGGCTGGTAGCAGTGAGCTTCCTAAAGGGGATAACCAGGCTCGCACCAAAGCCAGCCAGGACAGAAACACTCATTCCTTCCATTCTGCAAGAACAAAGGAAAGCTCTTGTCCCACAAGGCCCAGAAAACTGGGCAGAGTAGCACAAACATAGTTTGAGTATAAAGGAACATGACAAGATCTCAGATGCATGACTCAGAACTACCTTTAGGACCCAGGAATAAGGCAGAGAGCAGCGTGCCTGCAAGACCCGCATCACAAAGGCAGTGCAGAGGCAGCTGGAAGGACAGCCAGGTGCTGGCTCACCTGGGTGTACAGATTCATCTGACTTATCCTCCCACCAAGACAAGTACAGCCTAAGCTAGCAGTTTTGATTAAGAAGTCTCTAGGGTGGTGCCTGTGGCTCAGTGAGTAGAGTGCTGCCCCCATATACTGAGGTTGACCAGTTCGAACGCGGCCCCAGCCAAACTGTGACAAAAAGTAGCCAGGCATGTGGCAGGTGCCTGTAGTCCAGCTACTCTGGAGGCTGAGGCAGGAGAAATCATCTAAGCCCAAGATCTGGAGGTTACTGTGAGAGGTGATGCCATAGCACTCTACCAAGGATAACAAAGTGACACTCTGTCTCAAAAAAAAAAGTCTGTCCTGCAGAAATAGGGGGACGGGGGGGGGCAGCCAACCAATAAGGGTATTAGAAAATGTCACTTAGAATTAACTTCAGTGATATCATTTTCTACTGTGAGACAAAGGAAGGAAAATTAAAATTAAATCAATATAGCAAAAGTAACTATAATTTTATTCCTTAAAAGTGCTGGCTAATGGATGTTGAAAAAAGGGAGATATATTCAGAGAATGTGGAAAAGCCAAAGGGTTAGGAAGAATGACAGTACAGAAAAGCACAGGCAGCGAGGCGATGCTACGGGGAAGGAGAGAGAGGAGCCAGCAAGGGTCCCCGAGACACGGCTCACTCCTTTCACAATTTGCTCCTCTGGCTTCGGTTTTAAGGCTTTTCTGTCCACGTTCACCACTGAATGGATAAAACTAGACCTCTCTGGAAATGGATCTGTCGTAACTTTTCTTCTTGTTCCCTTACCCATCATGCTGCCAGTCACTAATTCCCAAATTGCCTCTAAAACCAGTTTCTAGCCTTGAAGGCCACGTTCCTTCTCTTTTCCTCCTCTCTCTCTCTTTTCCAGCCAGCTTCACCCCTTCTTCTCTCCATGCTCCTTAGCTACCGAAGGTCCCAGTGTGTCCTAGGATTCCCCGGTGCTCCCGGGAGGTCTAGGCTCCTCTGCGCAGTCCCGACAGGGGTCATCTCTCCATCAAAACCCCCTGGAAAGAGATCTCTCCTGTACACAGTGAACCTAACTCTTTGGGAAAACAATTGTGATCATGTCTACAACCCCAACTAGACATAGGAAGGTCACTTCCTCTGACCTACCACTTAGAAGCAACCTTTTAACAGCTGTTTTGCATTTATATCATTCAATTACACAGAACAAATTTTGTAGGAAAGTACTGGCTTTTGCATTGGTGAGGACTGCAGCAGTTCTGGCTGGGAGAGCGCATAAGCATGTGGTTTTTAACAGTAAGATTTATTGTGGAAACCCTGCTTAAGCTCTCAAAGAGGGTGAAGAGGAGACAGAGGGAGAACTCTTAAACCACAACCACCTGCGACCTCTCCTTAGCTATCATTATTCATATGTAGCTGTGGAATTGATGGAAGTTGAGGGTGGATGCTCCTTCCTTGACCCTGATTTATTAGAACTTATACGCCCATTGTCTTAGGCTCAGCGCCTTACATGTGCCACTAATTTTTTTATCAAGTTCAGAATTAATTATATTAGGGTCGGGGGGGGGGAATCTTCACATTTCTTTATTACTTATATAGGTTTTAATGTTATATAATAAATTTGAATAGTATCATGGGTAAGAAATGTTACATCGTGTTAGTACCAATTTAAATTTTTTATATTGATTCTTATGGGAAAAAAATCCAACTATATAAATCTACTTTCTTGGAATGTAAACTGGAAGTATGACAGAGAACCCCCTTGACCTTGACCTTCTCTGTGAACAAGCCACTTTTCCTTGACAGACACTGACAATGTGCTCAAATAGAGTTGGAATCTTTGCCGACCCCTTCTAAGCAGAAATTGAGCATGTTAAGCTTTAATAAAGCACAAGCCTTTTCTTCCCATACAGAAGAGTACTCTCTTTTGGAAGAGAAGAAAATGTCCTTTCTTCACTGAGTTTAACCAGCATTCCCCAAAAGAGCTGTGTGTTTTCAGTGGTCATCTCCATGGTGGCTTACCTCTAGACAGTTATTATAAGAAAATGAAATGCAAAATTGGCATAGTTTGGAGAAATTCAAGGACACCTAATTTTAGAAAATATCAAAGAGATCTAATAGAATTAAACTGTATTTAAATCCAGTTTTAAGCTCCCTAATCCTAAAAACTTTCTAGCATTCCATACAACCCAAAAGATATAATGAAAAAGACTAAAACAGCTATAGAAAAAATAAATATGTGATATATACATATATAGATAGATAGCCTCCAAAAATTACAAACAGAGAAAGACAAAATTTACCATTATACATATAGGTCTTTAGCAAATCAATAAAAGTGACTAGCTCAATAGAAAAATAAGCAAATGCTACTGTACATGGAAAATTAAATACAAATAGCTAATAAATGCATGAAAAGATGCTTAATTCCACAAATATATGCAAATCAAAACAATAAGATTATTTTATATAAAATAAAAAATTTTAAATATTTTAAAAGTATAATTAAAATCTGATACGTCTAATGGTGTTGCAGAAACAGATTTTCTCATTTATTGTTGGTGAGCACAGAAAATGGTGCAACATTTTTGGAGATTACTTTGGTAATATCTACCAAAAGTTTAAGTATATAATAATTTGACTCAACAAATCCAATAGATCTGGTCTCCTAAATAAACGAATGTATATGCAACAAAATCTAGAAACTAGAAACAATATTAATGTTTAATAAATTAATTATTAAGAAATTAATGCACTTTCATAAAGTAGAATATTGATCAGCTGTTAAAACTATGGATTTGACTTATTTATGTTGTTTTGGAACAATTTTCTAAGAGATATGTGTCCTATAATCCTATTTGTGGAAATAAAGAAAAGAACAAATATAGAGAGAAAGATAGGTGTATATGTAAATATAATGATACATATTCACGTGAATTTGCATCAGCCTTTTTTGGAAGAATAGGCGAGAAATAATGTTACAGTGCTCTTTCCATTTAAACCATTGCATTTTCCTCTTGAATTTGGCAAGTTTTGAGTAAAGGAAGCTTTCTCTGACTTTTCCAGATGAGCTTTTCTTTTCATGAGCCTATGGTATATATGTATATATAAGATATATAATGATATACATTACATAATATATAGAATATATTATATATGTGTATATAAAAAGGGGGAAGAAGTTGGCTAGAAATCCTCTCCCACTTCTATTATTCTTACACATTGCCTAGAAAGAAACTACTGCAATTTACCCAGCTTGACTTTCTGATGGTGCCGTTATGAGGCTCACAACTCTTCACGGCCCCATATATTAGTGTCACCCAATAAGCCCTGGATGCTCCAGGCCACTGTTGCAACAGGGGAAGCAACAGAGGACTAGTCCTCCAGTGACTCAGAGTTTGGCAGCACAGAAGAGGTAATGGCAATGCCAGTCATCATGGACGTGACCTTGTCAGGCATGGACAGAGGCACAGAATCATCGGGAGGACCTGTCACTAGATGCAATTATTCTCTAACATACATCATTTTTAAATGCTCAGCTCTGACAGAAGAAGGTAAAGAGAGGCAGGTCAGAGATGCTCCACTTCTTGAATATTTCAAAACTCCTTCTACAAATGGGAATTATTTCCTTTGTCCTAACAGGTTAGTCATTTTTCACTCATTGGTTTCTATCCCATTCTGTGTTGCTCACTTCACAATCCCCTCCTAACTTTTAATTTTAGGAAGAGTGCTCTTTCTTTTTCTGTTTGAGGAGATTCAGTGGTGTGTGGATTAGTTTAATGAATTTCCAGATACACTACACTTTATGTGGTTGCTTGGTTGCTATATTTGTTTTCTTAAAAAAGTAGGTTTATATCAGGTTACATCATTATTTTACAACCGTAGACTCTGTTAATTTCCCATTCAATGGTGTGGGAAAATAATAGCAATTGTTATATGCATTTTAATTTATGCCCTATAAAAACACTAATCGACAAAGAATCCCCTGAATTGAAATGGTGATGACTGAATTGGATTTTTTTTTAGGAGAATTGTTTTCCAAAGAGTTTGCAGAGAAACATTCCTTACGGGACCGAGGACTTTGCACAGCCTTGATTTCATCACACAAGGCTATTTTTGGTGCACATTGTCAACAGATCCTAGCAGCTAGCTTATTTCAAATGCAGAGCTAGCATACTTCACATAGTAGGAAAGAATGCCAAGAGAAATCATAACCAAGTCCACAGCCTCATGTCTTGGTATTCAGGACTTGAGAAAGTCAAGTGAGAGTGCAGACGCAGTGTGGCAGGGTTGAACACAGGAGTGTGGAATCCCAGGCTCCCTCTGGCCCCTCCCAGGCCAACATGCTGGGGGCCCAGGGAAAGTGATCTTCCAAGAAAGAGAGCACTGGAACCATTGTCTCAGGTCTTTGATAAGTAACTGGGTACTTCTAAAATCCATCTCCCTTGAGGTTAACCCTAAATGGGGGTCCTGAGGAAAGAGATTGTCTGAGACCTTCAGAATCTGAGCTAACATATTAGTAGAAGGTCAACAGCCATAACTGACAGATCTGAAGAAACTCTCACTTTCCCATTTGTTGTCTCAATATGTATGCATATAAATGAAACCACCAATTTGTTTCAACAGTAAGAAAACAAACAACTCAATTTAAAAAATGGGCCAAAGAACTTGACACCTCACCAAAGAAGATAAAGATGGCAAATAAGCATATGAAAAGATGCTCCACATCATAAGCTATCCGAGAAATGCAAGTTAAAACGCTGTTGAACTACCACTGCATACCTAGAATGGCCGAATCTGGAACACTGGAAACCGTAAATGCTGGTGGGCATGCAAAACGGTGCAGCCACATCGGAAGACAGTTTGGCAGTTTGTTACAAAACTAAACTGACTCCTGCTGTCCCCAAAGGCAAAACTATGGAGCCACAAAAAGAGCAAATGGTTTCTAGGGGAGAGAGGACGGGAGGGATGAATGGGCAGTACAAATGCTCTGCCCTAGTGTAGTTATCATTATCTATAACAGTCATGATACGGTGCTCCAAACCCATGGCACGTACAGCACCAGGAAAGAACCTTCAGGTAAAATGTGGACTTAGAATGACACGATGTGTCAGTGTAACAGATGTGCCCTCCAGTGGAGAACCGTGCACCACTGGGGCAGGGACTATATGGGAAATCTCTGCACATGCTGCTCAATTTTGCTGTGAACATACAACTATTCTTCAAAAGGAAGTCCTTTTTAAAAGTTTCAAACTACTTTGTTTAATTCTTAATAAACTGTTCACTTGTTACAAAAAAAAGTTTCAAACTAAAAACATTAATCCGAGACAAAAGATCATGCTACACTCTGCAAGCCTAAACAATATCCATTTTTTGAAATTATACTTACTATCTTTACTTAATTTTAGAGATACTACAAACATTTCTTTTTTTTCAATAGAATCTCATTCTGTCACCCTGTGTACAGTGCCTGTGGTCATAGTTCACAGCAACATCAAACTCTTGGGCTCAAGAGTTCCTCTTATTTCAGCCTCCAGAGTAGATGGGTCTGCAGGCACCTGCCACAACACCTGTCTATTTTTAGTAGAGATGGGGTCTCACTCTTGCTCAGGCTGGTCTCAACCTCTTGAGCTCAGGCAATCCTCCTGCCTCAGCCTCCCAGATTGCTAGGATTACAGGCATGAGCCACCACTCCCAGCCTATATATTTTAATGTAATTTACTGAAATATATACATACAGAAAAGTTTACATTTCAGTTAGAAGTAAATCAATTTTCACAAAGTGGACACCCTTATGTAAGCAATGACCAGTTCAAGAAACAGAACGTTAACAACAACCCAGAAATCTCTGTGTGCCCTTTCAGTCACTCTTAGCCTGACTCTTAACAACAGTGGTTATTTTTAAGCTTTATATACACAGAGTCACATACCCTTTGTACTCATTTATGTCTGGCTTCTTTTATTCAAGGTTCTGAAATTCACCCAGATTATTATGTGTATAGTTGATTTATCCTCAATGCTGTAAATTGTCCCATTGTATGAATTCATCTAGTCATTCCACCACAGATGAACGTTTGGCTTTATTCTTATTTGCTACTATGAGAATTTGGGTATATGTCTTTTGATAAACCTGCATACATATTCTGTCGTGCTTATTCTTAGAAGCAGAATTGCTAGCACACAAGTGGCATAAATTCAGCCTGAATAGATTTTGCAAGCAGTTTTTTTGATCACAAACCACTCAAGACCCTCCTCAGGGAACATAATTATCTGAAACAAGACCCATTTTAGGATAAAGTACAAAGTGGTGCCTAGGGAACCTTGGAGAAGAGAAAGCAGAGGAGAATTTAAGGATATAATATGTTCTAATGTTCCAGAAGTAAATAAAAAAATTCTCTAACGAAATGGAATTATTTAAAAAAAAAAAAGAAAGAAAGAAAGCAGAGCTTTTGAAAATGAAAAATTTATTTAAGGAAATACAAAATACAGTGGAAATCCTTAAGAATAGGCTAAATCAACCAGAAGAAAGAATCTCGGACCTAGAAGACAACACTTTTTTTTTTTTTTTTGCAGTTTTTGGCCTGGGCTGGGTTTGAACCCGCCCACCTCTGGCATATGGGGCTCGTGCCCTACTCACTGAGCCACCCGAAGACAGCACTTTTCATTTAAACAGTCAGTCAAAGACAAAGTGCAGAGAAATCAGAGAAATGAAGCCTGTAAGAAATTTGAGATTATGTAACCAGGTCTAACATAAGAATCAGAGGCATCTCTGACAATGAAGAACAAAATACACAAGGACTAGAATATATTCTAATGTTTCTTAAAAATAAAATCTTTTAAAGAAAATAATTGCTTTTGACTCTGAGATATCATGTGTGTGCTAATATATGGCAATTACAAGATCCAAAGCTGCTTATAATTCTGGCCCAACCACATCAAAATCCCGAATTTACACAATGCGTTGTAGGTTTCAGGCAGTTCTCTGATCTGTTCCTCTGTTCTCTCAATCTGGTTGAAGAATTGACCCAGGATTAATCATTCTGAATCTACTATTGTGGCATATTGCTGTAGCCAATGGACTTTTCGGAGGGTCCAGAAGGCAAGTGTAATCTTATACCTGGAGAAGGAGAAGCCTTGACTTAGTCCTTTACATAGGAGATCATTTCTGACTATTAAACTCTTCCTTCATTACCTCCTCACTCTTTCTACCCATCTCCCTGCCAACTCTCCACCCACAATTAGAAAGTTGGGTCACCCACTTCTTCTAAAGTAGGAAAAGTCTCATAGGAGCCCCTCTGTGCCTGAGGACAATGAAAGTTCCTCACACGTCTCCTGGATGCACTTGCTGGCTGTGGCTCTCACCATACTTACCTCTTGTATTTCCTAACCATTATCGCATCTGACCTCGTTTTACGTTATCTCAGGAAGGAGTCGCTGCACATGTCCCAGAGTGTGCAGTGTGTTTCTGCATCACAGCTAGCTTGTCACACCTGAAATCTTGAGTGTCATTATGGAGAAAAGTCCCTTTTCTGGAAAATGCCTAGTCTTTCTCCATTTGTCAGTTCATCCCATTTCCTGGCTGTCTTTATAGATGAACACAGATCAGAACTAAAGTAAGGAGAGGGGGAGCATCTCCAACTCTTCAAATCAACAGCAGGTGCTTTGGAGCCAGGCAGAACTAGGTTAGGACTCTGGAACTGGCTAGTTGTGGGACCTGGAGCTAGTTACCTAACCTCCCACTGCCTCAGTTTTCTCACTTATACATGAGAAAATTATTGGTTTAGTCTAAAGTTTAAATATGTACATAAGATACTTAAGGTAAAGAGGTTAGCTAATCCTTAATTAATGCTATGTGTTTGGCCCAAGACCCCATCATTAACCATAGCATTTACTATGCTCTGCTCCCAGTTCCTACCACCAACATTTTCTCTATTATCTGTTCTCTAAAAGAAAAGAAACAACCATGTTTTCTCAGCAAGGGCCAGGGTCAGACCCTAGCTACTTCACATCATATCAAAATCCACTCACTTATAAATTTTTAAAAAGAAAAAAATAATGAATAAAAATAACTTTAAAAAATAAGGGTTGACTTTGCATGCCAAAATTCAAATGGTTGATACCTTATAGGCAATGTGCTTGACTATTTGTCTGAAAGTACTGGTTTTATGTGGATATTCAGCACTATAAAACAGGTAATAAGTATGAATTTGTTTCCTAAATTCCCAAACTCTTCCTAAGTTTCATTTTGAAACTTTGCATGATCCACCAAAGAATGAAGAACCCATGGACTGTACCCATCTCTCTGGATCAAATGTAGCTGCAGTGACATTTTCTGCAATTGCCAAGACTACCATCCTTAGTATCCTTCCTTCTGTATCCATGAGCCCTTATCAAAAGTAGGTGCTACTTCTCAGAGCACTGCATTAAGCTACCTTCCTACCTACCTCCTTTAGGAAACCCACCATCGTCTCCTTTGCCCTTTATGTCCTGCCCTGCTCCTTTGAACATACCAAATGCCAGTCTCCTTTCTCTCTGGGGGGAAACACATTTCCTTCCATCTGACAAAGCCCTAGCTACCTTCTTGACATCTAAAAAGGGGGGGAATACTTCTGTTTTGTTAAAGAAAAACCAACCGCAAAAAACAAGAGTTCTTCATTTTTCCCTAGATAATTCTCCCCCCATGTACATAGCATCACAGCTCCCCTCTTCCGTAATGGCGATGGTGAATTGGGTGGAGACAGATGCTTATGTTTGCTGAAAAGAATTAAGTCATTGGAAGCAAAATTAACTGAGAAGCAGTTTGTATTGACCCAACTTCTCTCCCCAGTCTACTTAGTCATGGTCTGCCAAACATGGCTTCCTGGTTACAAGTGACTCTGGTTATTTTAAAGAAGAAACATTATCACCAAGAGGACATTAAAGATGCAAAATCACCAAAAGTTCACACGATTTGATTTAGAAAATAAACAAAAACTAAGGAAATCTAAAGACTCAGCCAACAAAGAACATCAAAGTCTTGCAGCAGTAACTGTCTGTCCTTGCAACGTTCCCCTGATGCAACAATACCCCTGAGCTTCCCCACATCCGGCACCTGTCCTTTGGAGCCCAAGTTCCCAGAGAAAGGGACTCATTGGCCAAGCTTATATCATCTGCCTTCCTTTGCCAGTCCAGAAAGGGAAGCAGACTCCTCCCAGAAAAAGAAATTCACAGGAAGAGACTTCCCCCAAATGGTGATGAGGGGAGTGAGTCTAAAAGGAGAGGGTAATTGACAGAAAAGTCTGTTCCTGACACTCACCAATTACTGACCATTAGTAGGTCTCTTCTCTTCTTGATTTAGTTTATCACCTGTAAATCAGGGCATTGGGCTCAATAATATTTAAGATTCCTCCCAGCCCTAGAAGAGTCTATCACTCGCTTCCTCTGACAGTTGTATCTCTGAGCCAGTGCTAGAAAGAACTTATAGATGGGAAGCAGCCACTGGAGGGGAAAGCACGACATATGTCAAGTATGATAAGCTCATCATGAGGAAAAAAATGGTTTGACGTTCCACTGTGTGTCTCCCTGTTTAACTGCGTATTCTCAACAACCATTGCTTATTTTGCTCAACCACAAGGGAAAATGCCCCATTTCCTACCCTTTTTCAGATGGATTTCTTTTATTTATATTCATGTATATGTGCATGCATTTATATTAGTGTTAGGGTTTCACTATGTTGCCCAGGCTGGCCTCAAACTTATGGGATCAAGCAATTCTCCTGCCTCCACTTCCCAAGTTGGTGTGATTA
This sequence comes from Arctocebus calabarensis, assembly GCA_963573935.1. Taxonomy (NCBI): domain Eukaryota; kingdom Metazoa; phylum Chordata; class Mammalia; order Primates; family Lorisidae; genus Arctocebus; species Arctocebus calabarensis. The sequence goes on along the minus strand of CAUYON010194495.1, from coordinate 13,050 downwards.
TAGGCACACATTACTGTGACAGCTCTGATGGGCTTCTTGAAGTTGCTTTTCTTCCTGGGTCTCTTTTAGATCTAAAATATTAATATTTATTTGTTCAGACCTAAGTCATCTTCCTGAAGTTTTCCTCAAATCCTCTTCTCCAAAGCCTTGTACACTTGAATCATCCATTTAACCAAATCTAAAAAGCTTATAATTTACATATTAAACTGAAATTTAATTGTTCCCAGTTGTCCATATGCACATACATTCTCCTTTAAAGAGCTAAGTTGTTTAAAAACAGTCATTTTGGCTATTTCAGGCTTTTTTTCTCTTAAGAACGTCTTTTTATTTTGTATTGTTTTTAATTCCTGTTTTATTCTGAATAGAAATTGTTTTCCCACCTTTTCCCTCCAAAACCACAGATCACTAAAATGACCAATTTCGATAGTTTCCGTCCATTTCTTTGGCAAGAGCTTCACTTGATTCTCTGGATTCATTTCCTTTCTGTACAACCCTTCTCAGATCACCTGTAATTTCGATTTAAATTTTGTTCTTTCAGATCTTTACACAGCTCTCCTTGCATTCTCCACTGTGTATTGTACACACCATTTTTGTTAAATCCAATATTCTTCTTTCGGGTTGACTGTGATTCTTTGAGCTTTAATTATGGTGTCTTAAAAGAATCTTCAGCTGCTTTCATGCTTGTGAATTTTATACTTCCTCTTACTGCACCTTATTCACTAGATTTCTTAATTCCCCAAAATTTACTTTCTTGAAATTCAATACCTGTGTACAGCTGTATTGTTCAAACCTACATACATCTTTTTATTTTATGTGAGTCATCTGTGGACAGAAACCATTTTGCCTGCCTGTCTGCTATTTTCAAATAATGATTTTGCTTGCTTGTTTTTTCTTCACCCCATTGGAAAAAAAGGTTATATATATATGTCTTTTTCCAGTAGTTTAGAATCTCTAAAGGTAATCAAAATTCTAACAAGTCATTAAATCAAAATATGTTTACTCATATTTTGAATAATCGTGCTATGATAATTCTCATCCTTCATTTTCTCCCTCAATAAACATCTTTGCTGGAATCATCAGACCAGCCTGATCTAACACAGAGCCAAACTTTGTTTTTGACAATCAGTAATCAGTTTCTTAATCTAGTTTCTTAGTCTAGACTAGAAAGAAGGAAATATGGTCTGTGATCCCACTATTCGAAATACTGAAAAGAATTTGGAAAATGTCTAGAATTCCAGAAAAAGGTGGAAAGGTAAAATAAACGTACAAGCATCTACCTTTTCCAAATAGCGAGTTACAGAGAAATACAGAATTCGAACATGGAAGAATGAAGATTAAAACCACTTCCTGGAGCAAACTTAGTTCCTGGAATTCTTTTGGCGCAAATGTAAGGTTATTATCGTAAGAGTCGTCATGTACTGCAACCTCGTACCGACTTCAAAGTAAAATATCAACAAAGACGATCGCTTTTAGACATGAGAGAGAGTATCTTGATGAAAACAAAGCAAGTAACAAGAACTCTCATAGGTTGGAGTAGAAAGTAAACTAGTAATTGAGAAAAAGAATTTAACCAAAAGGATTTGAGTCCATTTGATTAAAAGTATTTTTAAAAGTCTCACATAAGCATCCTGAGTATTAGAGTTTCTGAGGTTTATCTGTCACTAGTCATTTTCTAATTAACTATACATCCTAATACCCCCTGATCCGAGTTCAATGGCTTCAGCAACTGATAATTTTGCTTCTTTTCAGAACAGATATTTAAAATTGAAGCCTGAGGACTGTGATTACTATCATTTTGTGGGTTTGAGTTTGCAATCCTGATACTTCAGAGAACTTTTATTTCTTCCAGGCCATCATTCTGGCACCGGGTAATTTCCATCAGGTAGATTTGGGAACAACTCTGAAGATCTATTGGCTAGTTTTGTCTCAAAACCTGATAATTCAATCTCATAATGCTCCGGTAATTTCTCTTTTCAATAAAAGTTGCAAGCATACATGCAAAATAATTATTAACTGCTGCATTTGCATCCATACGTTTAAAATGTTACACACCCCAGTCAGCAATGAAATGGGAGGAAGAAACTAGAAAAGGGTGAACCTTTATTTGTTTGAACCTTAAGAAAATAATATTCAGTCAGACAAACATTCCAACAGTACTGAGTCTCCTTGATCCACACCAATTAGGGCTCTTAGAAAGCAACCCATTTTACACCGAAATGGTTCTCTTGGATACAGCTTAATGTAATTGTGAAAAGCAGTTTAGAAAATCATCCCATTACAGTTTCTGTCTTATATTCCTGTATTCCTCAAATGGAGCACTCTGAGGAAGTTGATCAGAAAACTTTAGCTACATAAGATGTGATTCAAAATCTGAAATGAGAAAGAAAACATTTTTGCAGATAAATTACAATTGTCTGTCTCAGGTAGATCTGCAGTCACCCCACTGTGTCCATTTCAAAATGAAAACACAGGGGGTCAAGTCCCACCACTGCCATAGAGGAAGTGAGCCCCAGAATGTTTGCAGTTATAAAGCCTTGGTCCAAGTATTGTCCATATTAAGCCTAATTCTTGTAATAAACATCCCTTTAAACTCGTATGATTTGGAAAGCTTTGGACTAGACCAGGGGGTTGCAGTTAATTCCTTGACCACTGCCAGTTCCCCAAACTAATTTAAAGCCTATGTTTAGAAGCGAAAGTTACATTACCTGATTTGAATCATGTGAGAGACGTTAGCAAGACTCTATGTGAAATCAAAAATGTGGAGTAAAAAGATGTCACGTGAAGAATAAAAATCATATACTCCCTAAAAGACTTACAAAATGCAGTAGCCACTAATTCAAGCACCATGTAGGGATTTGAAAGGTTTAGATTGGGTTTAGCGCTATCGGTCTAAGTGGGCCCACCTAAGGACACTATCTCTGTATAGAGATTGGCTCCAGATAACAGTTATTAATCTTGTCTCCCAGGCCAATATTTTCAAAGGAGTCCAAAGGGACACAGTCCTTTAAAGAAAGAGTGTGCCTAATGCCCAAGTATTGAGGTCAGCACCCTGGAATGGCAGCTTCAGTTCCACAGCTCACCTTCTGCATTATCATAGGAACCTGTTTAATCTCTTGCTTAGTGTCTCAGTTTCCCAATAGAACAGCACTATAATATTAACAAAATCAGTTGTAAGCTATGTTAGCAAGACTTTTTATAAAACCAATTGAAGCATCTTCCAATTTTAGTCATACTTTTAAAAAACATAAGTACATGGCCCACTTATCAGTTAATAACTTAATAGTAATACTGCATTGAGCTTCTAAGACATTAAACATAGTAGGTGCTGTAAAACATGCATTTTAAATCACAACTATTGTCACTAAAGTATAATTATTATCCTTACTGTCCACTTTTTATATATTAGAAAACTGAGTCTCTCAATGATTATACAGTCATTTCTAGTATATAAACCTTATTCAGAGAGTCTAATAAAAACTGTAATTTTCTTTTCTTTTTTTCTTTTTTTTGAGACAGAGCCTCAAGCTGTTGCCCTGGGTAGAGTGTCGTGGCATTACAGCTCAGCAACCTTCAATTCCTGGGCTCAAGCGAGTCTCCTGCCTCTGCCCCCCAAGTAGCTGGGACTACAGGCGCCCACCACAACACCTGGCTATTTTTTTTTTGTTTGGGTTGTAGCCGTCATTGTTGGTTGGCGGGCCCAGGCTGGATTCGAACCCGCCAGCTCAGGTGTACGTGGCTGGCGCCTTAGCCCGCTGAGCCGCAGGCGCCTAGCCAAAAACTGTAATTTTCAAAGTCTGCCATAAAAGTTCTGAAAGATAAGATTCCTGAGTTATCTGTCTTACTTGACTACATGAACTTGATGACTGGAAACAGTGAAGTCGGTAGTATATTTTGCTTGTGCAGTGAACTCCAAATAGTCATTACAAAAATAGAATTTTTAAGTTGACCAAGTTTATCAAAGAAGTCAGATTATTCTGGCAAATTAGACAATTCTATTAAGAAGGTCAGTCAATTTTTCATGCTTTTTGTTTTAAATTTTGCAAATAAAATAATACAAGTTTAATTTTTCATTTCATGTCTATATGGGTAGACATAGAACACACTGATAAAATCAGGGGTCAGAACTTCCATGTTCTCCAAAGTAGTCATGTAACGGGGTAGGGTGAGGAGGAGCAAAGGCCTGAAGCTCAGTCTTGTCATTTCAAAGACTCCAACTTATCAAGTATGTCTGCAAGGGAAGGTAGCACAGGTTAAATAAATAATCATATTCCTAAGCTTTAGGTCAGAATTACTGCGACTCAATGTAATAGTACTCATGACCTCATCCTGATCAGAAAGGTAGATTGTGAGTTGCACATGTCTTTGATTAATAAAAGTGCTTTTAAAAATATAATGATTACTCAGTGTTAGAAAACTATACATGCCAGGTGTTTATGCTTATTGCAGTTTTTCTATCATGTTACCAAAGGAGAAGGGAAGAAACTAGATGCTCATAGTAAAAGAAAGACTAAATAAATTACAGCTCATTCACACAAAAGAATACTATGCACCTATAAAGAAGACAAGATAGATGTTCTTCAACAGATAAAATAAAATAAGCAGGTCACAGAACACCACGTATCACATGGGTACCCTGTGCCTTTTGCTCCCAGCGAGGTTAAGAAGACGTAAATAGAGAGATGTGTCTATATAAACAGAGAAACATTTCCTCGATGTACCTTCTGCAACACTGATGGAGGAAGAAATGGCAAGAGATAACCTGAACTGCTGGGAGGGGTAGAAGATGAAGACAGATAAATAAGGTCTTTCACTCTATACTCTAAACTTTTATATGGTTTGAATTTGGACAATGCACATTAATTTTCCTGCAATTTTTAAAATTCCGTAATAAATGCAAGGGTGTTTTTGTCTACCAAACTTTTGCAAACATAGACTCAATATAAAAACAAAGAAAAAGGAGAAACGGGGTCCTTGGTGCCGACCTGGATGACCTGCTGGTGTAGACATAACCTTGCAGGATATGTACGTAGTACGCACATTCTCTCTACCCAGGAATGACCAGTTCTCTGAGTGTGTATAAAAAGAGTTCTGTTTCTCATTGCCAGAAATGTGTACCAGGCAATGACTCTTTTCGGCAATCTTGAAAATCCTGCAAGCTGGTAGCAAAGCAGTGTAAACAAAGTGAAGGACCAACACGGAGACCCTTCAGAACCCTGGCACCTTCCTGAGACTTGGAAGGAGTCCCCTTCCTAATTGGGAACAGGCATGCCTGAAAGGGAAGCTGCTGTGTAAGTTGACCCCGTGAGGAACCAAACCAGCCATGCCATTCCCGCTGAAGGAGCGTGCACCGGCGCCCACTCCATCAGCTGTGGCACTGAGCCGTTTGCTGTGTGCCCAGCTCCCCTTTCTCAGTTCCCATGATGTGAGCTGAGAGGCTCATAATTTATGATTCGGTGTGTGCAACAAGGACTCAAACGGCTCCTCTAAACATTGACAGTCTCCCCCTAAAAGATGAGACCTGGTCTTTCTAAGGCCTCATAAAAATGAACTTCTTCAGATATTCCGGAGTCACTACTTCAAACTGAGTTCAAAGCAGGTCTCAACTGCACGATCAGTATCGGAGGAGGAGAGGGAGGCTTAGTGGGGCCGCTTCTCTCCCCTGTCTCGCATTCAATCCAAGTCTTTTATTCCAAGTATCTTAGTTTCATCAGAATGGCCTAACCAGTCCCATATTTCTGTGCTCTTTCAGCCTAGACTTTGCCAAGAACCAGACAAGTATAGTCTAAGCCAATGTCAAGGTATTTAGTTGGAGAAGGGAGACCCAGTCAACTAAAAAACACAGAGAAAGGGGGGAGATGACGGGAGTGAGAGGGAATGAATTGCGACAAACCAAACCTCTCCTGGGTACTGCTAAGCCCTGTCCTCGCAGATGAGCTGAGGACACCGTGGGATGGCCCTGCCTGGTGCCTCCCTCCCCCTGTGGATAAGGCAGGGGTGGTGACATCAGAGAAGGTAGGGATAAGGCAGGGGTGGTGACATCAGAGAAGGTAGGTGCTGGTGGGAGCAGGTGTGTTCATAGCCATTCTCAGCTGCAAAACATGCTGAGATTAGCAAGAGTCTGCATGGCCGAGAGACCAGGCCAGTGGGGCTCTGCTAGGTGACTGGGAGAAGGCTAAGAAACCAACAACACTCCAGGGAAGAACTTAACACGGGGCTGAGCATCTTCAAAGGGATAAACAAAAGAGCATATCTTTTTCTTATTTGTTCCCAGATAGTGGGGCCTTTTCAACACCTTAAGCTTCGTGTACAATGAGAAAGACTTTTTAAAAGCTTCAAACAAAGAAGGAAAACACTACTCTTAGCAGCCTTTCCCTTTTCTTCAGAAAGGTCATAAATAATGGGTTGCCTGTCCACTGGGAGCAGGCGGCTTCTCAGGGACAGAACTGGGATTGGTGGGGTCCACAGAGGCTTTGGGTGCCCCGTTAAAGTGTGCATCCATCGTGGCTCTTTCCTCCATGGTCCTGATACACCAGGTTCCAGGCCCCAAATTTGGGTCATTCCCACCGAACGCAGCCTCCAGAAGCAAGAGTTTCCCCAGGAAGATCCATTCCTATTTCCTATTGCCCGTTAGCTCCCTGACATTCAGGCTTGATAACCCTTCCCAAGGGAACGCAAAGCCTGCCCCACCCATGCCCTCAAGCCCCTCCTGCTCACTCGGGGTTTCCCTGCCAGGACTCTGTCGCTGGTTCTGACCCACACTCCAGCTCTACACGGTCAGTCTCAGCACCATGAGTCAGAAAACGGAGGCTTGGTTCTGCCACTTATATATTTTTCACTCACCTTTCACTTGCACTGGAAGGTAACTTTGGTGTCAACAGGGTGTGTCTTGGACACCAACACATCTTTGGTGCCTAGAGATGTGCTACTCAAAACTGGAACCACCACTCAGCCGTCCTCAGCGCTTACACAGGGGCTTCTCTGAATTAGGAGGTGCTATAATCTTTGAAACTGGTTTCAAAGACTTATAAAAAGAAAAGGATATAATACATCTCATTAACAATTTTCACACTAATTAACAATTTTCACACTAATTACTGATAAGCATCATAATATTTTCAAAATATAGATTTAAATAAAATATTGTTTAAGTTAATGTTACCTGTTTCCTTTCTGGTTTTTAGTATGAATTCTAGAAAATTTAAAATCAGCAAGACAGGGTCTAGCTGTAGACTCAGCTACTCGAGAGGATCACTTGAAGCCAGGAGTTTGAGGCTATAGTGTGCTATGATCGTGGCTGTGAATAGCCACTGCACTCCAGCCTGGGCAACATAGAGAGAGCTCACATCTAAGGAAAATAAAATAAAAATTTTATGTAACTTGCTTGCTATTTGGGGGAGGGCCAACATTAGCCAAGGGTTATGCCTACCACAATATAGACGCCCAATATTTGTTAAATAAATGAATACATACACACAGACATAAATACTGTGGGTCCTTAGACTAGATTTAAACTTACTAAGAAGCCTCTTTTTATTATTACTCTTTGATATGAGAATAAAAATGTCTATCTCACAAAATTCATTGTGAAAACTAAATAAGATAATGCTGCCTAAAGTTTAAAATATTACCCAAAGATGTGTTATTTTCATTTAATGTTTGTTGAGTGCTTAAAGAATGAGAAATTTGGTGTAACTGAATAATCTCCTAACTAAGACAGTCCTATTATCAGAACATGTGAACGTTGAGAATAACTACCATGAAAAGAGATGGGATTAATGTTCTAAAACCATATTCACTATCAATCTTACACACTCAGAAAGCAGACTTTAGCAGAACATAAAGTGTTTGCCAAAATAATGGTATAAAATAAATTTCTTTGACAGATTGGTGAAAATGCAGATACCGAATTATTTTGCACTCCAGATGGAGGTTTTGGGTGTTTGGGTATAGGTGTTTCCCCTTTGGGGTAATTAACTATTTGTTTTACTGAGGCACCATTTTACCTGTCAAGTAGAGAAATGGCTTCACATTGAACAATAGTGTGGGATAAAGAATGAGAAAAAATGTCACATTAACACCAGAATATTCAAACCAATGTAGGAAATCACTGCTATTGTGATCCATGAATGCCTGAAAATTCACCAGCGTTAACTATATTCTCAATTCTCAATAATAAAACTGAAATACACAACTGAGGTTTGGGTTGAAGCTGAACCAAAACATTCTATGTTTTCTTCTTTATCACAAGCCAAGACATTCAAATATAAGTGCTTACAGTGAGTAAAAATTTATCTAATTTACAATCCAGAGAATATTATATAAAACCAGGGAAAAGTAGGTAATGATCTTGTTTTATGCTCTAAATTTAATCAAATGACTTGCTCACTGACACATTCATCCCTCTTCAAACTGTGCCTTTTTTTCCCATATTTTAAAAATATTTATAGTATAAATATCTAGTGACCAAGAGAAGTAATAGAAAATTTCTATTTATTTTAAAAATAAGTCTGTGTTTAGCTACATATTTCACTACCACCCCCAAGCAGTGGTCATACTTTTTTTTCTTTTCCTTTTTTTAACTTTTTTTTATTTTTGAAAAGTAAATTTATTTTAGGTTACTATGAGGGTACAAACAACCAGATCAAAATATTTGATTTCGTTTGGTAGAGACCCTCTTTTGATTATGTCCCACACAAAAAAGATATGCCAGACACCCCCACCCCGTGATTCAGTGAGAGCACCCCAAACCCTTTCTTCTTCCCTTCCCTCTCCCTCATCAAACTGTGCCTTTTAATAGAAAGTCTGGGCTTTATTTTACAGATAGAAATTTTCTATTACCTCTCTTGGTCACTACTTATTTATACTATACTAAAGAAGTGGTTCTCTACTGGGGGTGATTTTGTCCCCCAGGTGACATTTGGTAACTCTGGAGACATTTTTGGTTGTCATGTGGGGGTAAGGGGTTACAAACATGGGTAGAGGCTGCTAAATATGCCACTATGTATAGGGCAGCCCCAAAAAATAAGGAATTATTTGTCCCAAAGGTCAACAGTGCCACTGCTGAGAAACCCTATATTAAAAGGATAGGTGCCTGCAATATGCTTCAGGATTTTTTAAGTGCTGCAGATAGTAGAAGATCAAGGGAAGTCAGACACATCCTTGATGATCTGAGGTAAAAATGCGTGATTATAGGGCTAAGGAAGCATAACATTTCCCTCGCAGTGAAAAATGATTTCTCATTATCGTTTATTTCTCGTTATAGAAAAACTTAGGGATAAATCATCAAATTAGTCTACAAGAGAACATCAAGGAAAAGATGGCCAAGGGCTTGATATAACTGAGGCAAGGTTTATAATGATAAAACCCTTTCCTTTGAGACATTTTATCCAACACTTAGTCATCGGTGAGCCTCTGGTGACTACGGAGAATGTTCTAGAGACTTTGGAGGATATAAAAGTAAGAAAATGCCTTGTTACCAAAAGCAAACTTCCTATAGATGGAAGTTAAGATACTACTTCAAGAAATATCTCTGGGATTACAATTTGGGTAAAATTATGCCATAAAAATGAGAATCCTGGCCTTGGAATCATCAAAAGAGAAACCAAGATGTGAATTAGGACCTGTCCTAGGGAGAACCTCCCAATCCTCTGAGCCTTAGATTTCACATTTATAAAATGGGTTTGACAATTCTCAGGGGGAGACCTATAAACAGTGTGTACAATGAATTGTGTCAATTGTCTAGCAAGATTCCTATGCCACAGGAATTACTCAGTAAATGCTTGTGGTCTTGTTTTTTGATTCCCTTAATGGTGATGTCTCCTTAAGTAAGCCCAAGTGATCACAGTTGGAGAGATGAAAGGGAAGGCAGGAGGCTTCTTGCAGGTATTATAAAAACATCAATATTTTGCAAAAAAGCTAACTCAAAGCAAGCAAATATACCCTTAACTCCAAAGAACTATTATTAGAAAAAAGAAGAGGAGGAAAAGAAGTGGTAGAAGGATCTGGGAACTGGGTTACAATAATATTGATGACAAACTTTAAAGATTAAGAAGTCTGTTGGTGATTGGATAGTCCCAGTTTAAAAGGATGCACTAGTCAAGAACACAGTATAATTTATGTTATTGTGGTAAAATAAGACCTGACCTGCAATTTGATATCTACAGCTAAGCATAAATCAAGAAGTCTTTGAAGGTGTCCTCAGATGAAAATCTGTTAATAACAATCTTGTAGGATCTATAAGACAGCTCCTGGATAGTTTAAAACTTTCCACTGAAATCCCATTGACTTCTTTGGTGCTGTCGTCAGCAACAGATGTCTGCAGTTCTCAAGATGGAGTCTCATGCAGATATTGTGAAATTAAGTAATTTGGGGATCATCACCACAAATTGGTGGCAAAATTGGTTCTAGGGTCCTGACTCTCTCTTCAACCTTCTTTTCATATAGTAACTCTGTCTGGTCACATAGTTGAATTTTAGAGGTATTCCTGAGCATCTAGTGAACAAAGATAAGTAATTCACAGTCTGCCTCAACCACCTACAGCCCAGTATGTACATAATTATGACACAGGAATGACATATGGCATTTAAAAAGTACAAAACTATGCTCTGTGAGTTGATAGAAGGGTGAGATCGTATCAGGTAAGCAAGAAAAAAGGAAGTAGCATTCCAAGAGGTCATTAATATATGAATGGAGTTTTGACAGAAAATATAGAGAAAGGGATTCTGACAAAGAAAAAGAGGACAGAATACTTCAGGGCATTTTCAGGGATCAGAGAGGAAAAATTTGGCTAAAATATAGGGTACCACATATCCAGAAGAACTGGAAGGTTAAGTTGGAAAGTTAGAGTGATGCCATATTTTAGACATATGTGAATTTCTGAGTCGGAGTTTATATTTAATTGTTTAAATACTGTGGAAACTTTGTCAAGTAGGGGAGATGCATTTGGATTTCTATAGCCTTCATGGGACAGTCCTGCCTCCAGCTCCCAATACAGCTCTTTATAGGCTGGTCACTCTAAAGTCCTCAAGAATAAAATGGGATCTTGATTATGTTTATATTTCAGTAGCAAGATTACTCTGCAAATCACACACTTAGCATTCCCACAAAGGTTTTCAAAATAAACTATTATAATAAATATGAGAGAACTCATGGATGAACAACTGAACTAAAGAGCTGATCATGGAAAGGAAGGAGATGAACATAGGAAATACAATAGAACCTCCATGGCTGACCACTACCTTACACAGACCACCTTCATAAGTTGACCTAATTCTCATAGACTGGACATGTACCACCTGTGTGTATCAGTGCAATAGGCCTAGTTCTTTCTTTTGACCTCCTCTGTATGTTAATCAGCTTGGTACAGTCCCTGGGGTGGTCAACTTATAGAGGTTCTACTGTAATAGGGAAAGAATCCAACAGTGTTTGGTACATGTTGACTGGAAAGGAAGCCGTGGAGAAGAAAGAGCAGATGTGACTTTGACTCTTGCCTTCAGGGTAACTGGGAGAATGGCAGATATGGAAAGCAGGAACATTAGGAGATAGGAGAGGAGACAATGAGGGCGGAGACATCAGCACAGCGTCCAGTAAAGTTGGCTGAGGAGCCCCAGCTGCATTTCCGTACTTTGGCATAAGTGTAATCTGGATTGGATGCTTTGGCAGAAACACTGCAAAATAGATTGCATATCTTCTCAGTAAAGGAAATATTGTCTAAAAATTTAACTATGATAAAAGTGGAGGTTTTAAAGATCATGATACTTATTCACGGACAATAGTGGAAACTTGAGAACACTAGATGTCAGGTTACTGACTTAGAAAATGGGTTTAATTCATCTTTGTACAATCCCAACATTGAAGAGTATAGTACTCAGAAGGATCCAGTGTACAAGTAGCACTGTTCAATGCAATTATAGAAGAGTCATAAGGCTCGGCACCCATAACACAGTGGTTATGGCACCAGCCACATACACTGAGGCTGGTGGGTTCGAACCCAGCCAACTAAACAACAATGACAACTGCAACAAAAAAGTGGCCAGGCATTGTGGCGGGCGCCTATAGTCCCAGCTACTTGGGAAGCTGAGGCAAGAGAATCGCTTGAGTTCAATGTTGCTGTGAGCTGTGGCACCACGGCACTCTACCAAGTGAGACTGTGTCTCTAAATAAATAAATAATAAATAAATGAGCACACTACTTCAAATATACTCAGATGTGTTGAGTGCCTGAATGAATGGGTGAATAAATTAGTATATGAGTGAAATTATAAATGTTGACTCAGCCAAGCCTATGATATACAAAAGTATTTGTTTTGAGAATATGCATTTGATATATCCCAAATCAACCATATTGTTAAAATATTTCTGAACAATTGACATAGATATATAAGAGGTGTTCATTTATTTCCAGATATTTTGAGGTATTTCACCAAATATGAATGAATATGTATGGCAGAGTTAGGCAACCTTCTTCTCCTGTCAAAGAATTAGGGAACATAGAAGGTTGGCAAAGACTGAGTAAAAGATTAGGTGGGTGATGTTTTACACAGGATCACTCTACATAGAACTAATAAACCCACAAACATCATACATATACACACACTCACATATATATACACACATGCAAACTGAAGCCAATTGCTTCAAGTCCAAATTGACTATACAGAAGATAGAACTAAAGGTTGAAGACAAGACAGAAAGTCATGGTAGTCCCTGATGAGTAGTAGGAAAGCAGACAGGGGATCAGCCTGGAGGAATTCTCAAGCCCCTGAAGGACACACAGTAACTATCGCCAATGGGGTTCCTAGCCTTGTGGGTGGGCCCACCACGTACATGCAAACGAACCAAAAGTGAACAGACGGAATTATCCTGGTATGAAGTAAAATGTCAGTAAAGGGCATTATATTTTTTTTTTTTCTTTTTTGTAGAGACAGAGTCTCACTTTATCGCCCTGGTTAGAGTGCCGTGGCGTCACACTGCTCACAGCAACCTCCAGCTCTTGGGCTTAAGCGATTCTCTTGCCTCAGCCTCCCTAGTAGGTGGGACTACAGGCGCCCGC
>CAUYON010194489.1:0-27656 GCA_963573935.1 Arctocebus calabarensis | reverse complement strand
GGCCCCATATACCGAAGGTGGCGGGTTCAAGCCCGGCCTCGGCCGAACTGCAAAACAAAAAAACAGCCGGGCGCTGTGGTCCCAGCTACTAGGGAGGCTGAGGCAAGAGAATGGCTTAAGCCCAAGAGCTGGAGGTTCCTGTGAGCAGTGTGATGCCATGGCACTCTACCCAGGGCGATAAAGTGAGACTCTACAAAAAAAAAAAAAAAACCATCCACCCACCCACACAGCCCACACACAGACACATACACACTCTATTGTTTTTGGTTTAACCTGTCCAGAAAGGTCCCCTCTTCCAGAATCATACCTCTCTTCCCTCTCTTTCTGAATCATATCTAGACACCATCTGTCTTTATACTTGGGGTAGGAGGAGGGAGTTTGTGGTAGCCCTCCATGCGCTTTCTCATTTTCTAGGAAGAAACCTTCACATACATGCCTGTACTTGGTCCTCTGGCTCAATAAGGCTTCCAAAGACACAGATCCGCGTGCCTACAACACAACCAGTGAAACTGTGTCATGAAAAGGGTTCGAGCCATGGAGTCAGACAGATCCAGGTCCTGGCACTAGCATGACTAGCTGACCTTGAGTAAAAGACATAGCCTTGAGTAAATGGCATAGTGATGCCTAGGTGACTTCATGCGAAAAATAATGACAATACTTTTGCAGATTGCATGAGGAATAATGGAAATAGTGGATGGGAAGCCTTCGGCACAGACCTGGTGTGCAGGGAGTACCCAGTATGGCACATTGTTAGGATATGATGATTAATATGGTCCAAGTCCATTGCAAATACAAGAAACGATGCTTGCTTTAGACCCATTCATGTCTGAGGAACACCCTAGAAATCATTCTGCATCTGGGATCTCCTTTATCTCAGGAGACTGCAAATGTTAGAATCCAACAATTTCAGTCACATGAGTGGTGGCAGAAGATGCTGATTAGGACCTGAGTGAGCAAACCTACACATATACACCGTTTTATGTCAGGAAGCACCTCAATGGATACCTGCTGGTGAGAGGTGCTCAGTTTTAATGTTTCTGGGCAAAACAGGGTGGATAAGCAGGTCCGCTTTTCTCCAGCAATTATCATCATAGACACAGCTATACACAGGAATGATACCGGGCAAAGTGCAATCCACAGTGACACATCCATAGAGGCCCTCTGACAGCACAGACCTTCCGGGGGCTTTGCATGGGCTCTTTGAGGACTAACAGCTGTGGACATGCCTCCATCTCAGAGTCAAGTACAGCAAAAAGGAGGTACAGGCATGGATTCTTCTGGAGAGAGAGAATGGCAACCCTAGTCCCTCGATCTCAGCCCATCCTTACTAAACTTCTGTTCTGCATGTGGAAACGGGATGTGGTATTGCTGCCAAACGTTTGTTTTCTTACACATACGTGTTACTTATCTCCCTGGGCTCAGAGGGGCAGGAGACAGCCGGCAGAGGCTACTTCCCTTTGTAGGCCTTGCGTCCAGGGCCCCACAACCCTTTGCAAGACTGCCTAAGATATCCTCTCCTAAGAAAAGAAGAGTCTGTATGTTTTTTGGTAAGTCCAGGTATCTTATGAGGCGACAAAGCAAAAGCTGAGAGTTACAAGGTCATCCAAGGGTGTGGACAGGAATTGTGGGGCATATGGACCCATTTGGACAACTCAGCCAGTCAATGAGCAAATCCTGACTGATGGTGCCCTGTGGAGCCTCAGCTCCTTCCCACCAACCCGGAAGGGAGTTGGCTCTTCTTCCTCTGCTCCTGGTGAGCTTGCAAATGCTAGCCCCTATCTGGATAGGAGACGGGCCTCGGTTAGTGCCCAGGTAAGGAGAAGCGGGGAGCAGCTTCTCTGCCTGCTGAAGCACTCGCAAAGGGGGCTGAGTTCAGAGAACAGCATCTGGTACCCTCTCATTACTCACTTGTAGCTCAAAAGTCTCAGGATCCATATCCACCAGCCTGCAAAACTCCAATTACACAGCAGGTGGCCCTGTCAAGAAATGAAAGCATCTTCACTGGTCTCACCCTCCCACCCAGTGTTCCCCAGCCAGGCCCTCCTGCCCCTCTACCACCTTCACACACTGTTAGCCAGAGATCTAACACAAAGCACTGATTGCTTCACTGCCCTGCTTCAAAAGCCCCTATATCTCCATCAACTTTCAGAGTAAGATCGACACTCCCAGGTTCAAAGTACACTGCACTTCATGACCTGCCCTCACTGTTCTGCCAGCTATCTTTTACAAGGCTCCCTCACCCCTCTTCTCTATGCTGTGGTTTTCATGCTCAAGTCTCTCTAGTTCCGGGAGCATATTATTGATGTTCTCTCTCCCCCCTTTTGATGCCCTTGTGCAAATGATTTCCTCTGAATATATTCCACTCTACAGTACTCACCTTTCATTCTCTTACTCAACAGAACTCTCCCAAGGATCCATTTAAGTGTCATTAAAACCATCTGTGTCTGCACCCACTCCCAAAGGCTAAGTGAAGTATCCTTCGTTTGAGTTCTCAAAGCTCCCTAAGCATCCCAAAGATTATTCTGCATTACATTGTATGATGCTTGTTGTTTACTTACCTATATTGATTATTGCTCCTCACTCCTCATATAAGCACTACATGTTAAGTTCCTGGGGACCTAGATTCTGCTATTCACCGTTATGGCTCATCCACAACTTCACATAGTACTTGACAAGTAAACTACGTAGCCTATGAATATCTAGTGGCTGAGTGAATGATAGCAAAGTGAATTGACATAGAAAGAGAATAAAATTTTGGATCAAGAAGAGATTGAATACAGAACCCAATTCAACCATCTTTCCCTGACAGATAAGGGAATTAAAACCCAGAGGAGTGAAGTGATCACTTGATTGGCAATTGAAATCCCAGCCTGAGTGAAACTCAGATCCCTGAGTTCCCTAACAAGAACTCTTATATGCCCTGGAAAATTCAAGAATCCACCATTAATGGGATAATTTCTTCTTTGGGAATAGGATTCTTAAGCTAAATCCCGAAATAAGGCCAAAATTCAATAAAAAAAAATAGTCGTACTTCCTTCAGGAGAAACTCCATCTTGAACCTATACTGCTGAGTTCTTCCCTCTCAGGTTGAAAGGATGGACATGGACAGCCAGACTATCATTCCATGTAGTACCCTCAAGACCCCTTCATCTTTTGTTGTAGTAGATGACAACAGTCATCTGGGCTCTCCCTCTAAGTTCCAGTGCTGATTAATTGGGTGACTTCTGATTAATTCAATATGTGTGAATACTATTATCTGTAGAACAATAACTAACAAATCTATAATACTATACTGTTTGCTTCCTCTGAAGATGTATTTTACCAGTATACTATAATGCAAATTGCTGCAAATTGCTGAAATTGTGCAGATTGGATTTTACAAATAATCCATCTGGAAGGTGAACTCAGTTCCCAGATTTCTCCAAGCTGCAGTGACCTAAGCGCAGAAAGAGGTCAGTGCCTCTGACACTAGGCAAAGGGTGAATAATCAGAACACCTTCCCTTCTTCACTGAATGTTCTTCAAGAGAAGGACACCTCACTTATGAGGCCTCCCCACTGACTAAGGGAGACCCCCAGCACGAGTGAGTGATATCACGCCACTCTCTGGATTCCGTAAGAAGTTCTAACATAATTGTTCTTCATCAAGTTTCCCAGGATCCCACTGAGCCCAACCCCTGGCTTCTGGAGAAGCATGATAGCTAAAATTCATTATCAATTTTTAAAAAGCAAAGTTCCCCTTTTCAAAAATAATCTCATTTTGAGACTTCCTGAGTTCAAAAGAACCTGGCTTCTACTCCCTTCTCTCTCTAGGGCCATAGTGAGGGACAGCAGCACTGCCCATCCCTCTGGGCCCAGTTGCAGACAGACAGAAGTTCTTTGCTTTTCATCATCAGATCGTTTGTAGGTGCTCAGAACACAGCTTCCCTCAGAAGACAACAACACTGGAAACTCTAAGACATGTCCTGTACCTCAGCGTAGGAGGAAACAGAGCAACTTTGCCTCCAGAAATATCTTGAAAACACCAGATGTTTGAATGGGTAATATCATATTCAAGGAATGCTCTATTTAGAGAATCTGCAGCCAACTCGTCAGTTACATTAATCTGTTATATGGATAAAACAATAGCATTATAGCTCTCTGGGGAAAAAAATCATAAACAAATGTTTGATATGAGGCTGAGAAACATAATAACTATTCCACTTTCTTCTCTTTTATTTAAATTAACCATTTCACATTCTCTTATAGAGTAAACTAACTTCATTTGCAAAATGGTTTTTAAAGCAGAGGAATACTATACTTTTAACATCTAAAGTAGTCTTCCATCACAGATGATACAATTCTCTATTAACCAAAGGCGAGTTGCTATGTCCTTCCCTTCTTCTTTACACCATGGTCTTCTTGCTAAATTCTGTCCTCACCACAAAGTTCTGTGGGGACTGCCTCATAAAGACATTGACCTCACTTCTTGGGCTTTTCCAAGTCTAGTTCTGCATTGAGATAGCTCATCCCATAGTGACCTCTACCCAAAGGCATTGGTTGGACGGAACCCACACTAGCTTTCCTGTCCTGTGAACATGGCCTTTTCTAAGCACACCTTTATTGTAGCCAAGCAAACACACCTGCCCTTTAAAATTCTTTATTAAAAATAAAGGTTTAGCTCACTTAAAATGCTACAGATGTTACCTTTTCTTTTTTTTTTTCCAGATTAAAATTAGGGTACATATAATCAGGTTACATTATTTGTTTTCATAAGGTAAAGTCCCAGTTGTAGTTGAGCTCTTTCCCCAGTAGTGTGTCACATACACTTACATTGTATCCATTGGTGGGTTTTTACTGTTCCCCTTTCTCCCTTAGTACTTCTTGAATTTAATTGTGTTTTTCTCTCATATGGGCCTATAGTTGCTAATTGACAAGTTTCAACTTAGTATTGAGTACATAGGATGTTTGTTTTTCCATTCTTGAGATATTTTACTTAAGAGAATGTTCTCCAAATTCTTCCAGGTAAATACAAAAGATGTTAAGTCTCTATCTTTTTATGGCTTAATAGTATTCCATGGTGTGTATATATATATACAGTTTATTAATCTATCCATGTGTTAATGGGCACTTGTGTTGTTTCCACATTTTTGTGATTATGAATTTAGCTCCTATAAACATTCAAGTACAAATATCCTTATGGTAATATGATCTTGGTAGATGCCTACTAATGGGATTATGAGATTAAATGGAAGGTCAACTTTTAGTTCCTTAAGAATTCTCCATGTGGGGTGGCACCTGTGGCTCAACGGAGTAGGGCGCCAGCCCCATATGCCAGAGGTGGCGGGTTCAAACCCAGCCCCGGCCAAAACTGCAAAAAAAAAAAGAATTCTCCATGCTTCTTTCCAACAAGGTTGTATTAGTTTTCAATCCCGCCAACAGTGCATAAGGATGTCACTTTTTGTTAAGGAAATTTTTCTTTCCCACAATAGGAAACAAAGGTTTCTTTCATACTGACTTCCAACCCTCTGTTCTTATTCTTTTGATGCAGAGGGGGATTTTGAGAAATTGCCAGCAAGGGACTTCTGAAGGCTAGGTTGTTTGTTTATATGCTGGTCTCTGTGGTGACAGAGACAGTGTCCTGTTTATTTCTGTACAATTATAGGCTTTTTATAATTGCTCAGGAATTGCCTGTTGAATGCTGACTGAATGACCACATTTAATATGAAACAGGATAGCACAGAGATGCCTACAAAATATTTGCATAATTAAATTGGTCATTTACCCTCACACTCACTTTTATAATAGCCTGGCTTCTATATAGGTTCTAGCGACAAGAACTTTGTTCACTACTTGGAGCCCTTGCTCCAGATAATCCAACTGATTTTATTGAGTTGAAAGCAGCTTCCCTGAAATTTCCATTTGATTTGGTACAAATTAGGCTCGATATCCACATCTTAAAATCATCTTGGAGTCACGGCTTGACTTTTGATCTCAGCGATAGAACACCAGCTTTGTTTGCTGGCCCCAGAAACTTGGACCTGGTAAAAGAACATTAGTGGGAAGAGTCAGTAGGTAATAAAATGATTTTCACTTATACCTCCCTATCCTGGGAGGACCTAAATGAAACTGATGAAAAAACCTCCCATGGCTAAGGCATGAAAGTCACCTATGTTGCCAAGGGCCCCCACCTGAATCTTAACATGGCTAAATTCTTCCCAAATTGTTTTAAAACATTTGACCATTTTTTCCAAAGATCTTTAGAATGTCTACTACATGCTGGACATGGAGGTAGGTACCGAACATACATCAATGGAAGACATAAGTAAGGCTTTAGAGAAAATTTCATTTTAGTTTTAAAGAAGTAACATAATAAATGCAATACTATGTGATAAATTCTCTAATGTCCATAGAGACAGGGTTCTACAGAGAAATCTTTAACTGAGTCAACAAGGGTCGTGTAAGGCTTCCCCGAAGTGGAAATGCTCGACTTGATTCACTGAATGACGGAGAGGAACTTAGCCAAAGAAAAGAATGGGCGATTGGAGCAAACCACCAGCCTGTCCAGCAGCATGGAGAACACAGAGAGTAAAACATGTTCAGATTTAAACATGGTTTGATGTGCTGGAAACATGGCTTGAAATAAAGGATTGACAAAAGGGGTGAACTAGATGCATATTCTGGGGCCTGACAACAAAAGACTTTATATGCCACATTAAGAAATTTAGCCCTTTATGAATAAATAGTTTTATGTGAAAAAAAAAAAAGAAAGAAATTTAGCCTTTCTCCTTTAAAATACAGAGTCCCTGAAAACTTTGAGAAGTGAAACAGTCATCAGTATTAGCATTCTGGAGAGATCACTCTGGTGGTGTGGTAAACAGTGGATTGGAGGGAGCCCAGAAGAAAGAAAGAATAGACTGGGATTATCTAGGAAAGAATAAAGGAAGCAGCAATGAAAACAGAAAGGGATTGATTTCAGACACAAAAAAGGAAGTAAAATCAATAGGACACAGTAGCGCTTTGAATTGTGGGTTAAGCAGAAGGGAGGAGCCCAGGGTGACTCCAAGATTTCCAAGACCGAGTAGACACAGGCACATTCACTAAGTTGCCTTTCTTAGTGTTGCATGCGGACTACAAACATTAGAAATTGGAAATCATTAGAAGTGTTTTCAATCCATGTTAATTCTTCAATTTGTGCCTGTTGAAGCCTGATACCCTCTTCCCTAAAGCAGGAAGAGGAGCAGGTGAAACAGGAAGGAAACTAATGAATTTAGTTTAAAGAGCGTTGTTTTTGAGAAGGCAAAGGAACGCCCAAGAGAGTGGGGTCTGGGTAGTGAGGAATAGAGGACCCTAGCTCAGAGGACACATGTGATCTGAAGTCATTTTCTCTACCAGTCAACAGCTTGTAAATAGTGGTTAAAGATACAAATAGTTTTTAAATACAGTAAAATCATTCTAAGAGGGCATAGAAAAGAAGCCAAGATTGATTCTAGAAACACTGAGAAATAGAATATTATTGTAGAAAGGTAGCCCACAAGGAAATATAGCAGATAATAGTACAGAAAGTATGGAATTCAGCCCTGGTTTTTACTCAACCCTCTGAGATGGGATCTGGAGGAAATATAGCTTTTCTGAAAATAGGACTTACTGCAAGAGTAGGGAACCTTTTCATGTTGGAAGGCGGCATTAAAATAGCTGTAATTAACAAAGACCACATTCAAGGAATTTCAACTAGATGTACTTCAAAGGCACATCATTCCTAGGGCATGCTTAATAATTTCAAAAATGAAAAAATATAAAAAATACAACTACTGTGTAATTTTTTAAAAATGAATACATTTGTTAATTTTAAAGTTAACTATTATTTTGTTGCATCTGTTTTTTGTTGGAAAGCATTTGAATATTTGGTTGCAGCATGGACGTATCAGTCATTTGTGACCTTAAGGGCATCTTGATGTGGGTTAGGTAAGAAAATGTAAATTCATAGCAATAAGTAGTTGAAAAGCAATAAACCATTTTCAGGCATGTTGTGGAAGGCATGGGTGTTCTACTGTAATTTTCCATATTTCAACTGGATTTTTCTTAGCATTGAACGATGACTTTAAAATATCATCCACTGAGAGCTCAATTATTCCATCTGTAGTTCTTTAGGCACCTTGGTGATATCAACTAGGCAAGGATGAAATGCTAATTTGAGTGTGATGTCATGATTCTCAATGTTAGTGAACCTTTTGTTGTATTCATTGTATTCTCCTGTGTATTCTTCAAATGATTTGTACATATCATCCTCATCAATGCCTTTGCTAACTGGGGAAATGTTCATCCAAAATTTCCTTTTGAAGAATTGTTTAGAAAAAAGATAGTTTTTTTTAAATGCTTGGATTTTTTCATCACATATCATAGATATACTAAGTTATACCTTGCAAAGAAATATATCTATCTATTCCCCCAAGTTCTGTTCATAAGAGCACCCAACGCAAGTCACTCTTCACAGCAAAGAAAATCTTCTGTTGTGACCCAAAAAACCTGAGCTGAGTCGGAATTATCAGTTGACTCGTTCAAAGTGACTGAATTTATATATTTTTCCTTTTGAAATATTGCATGAAGTTGTTAAGTTGAAACTAATTCATGCTGCTGAACACTTATGGTTCTCTTTGAAAGAGGCAGTTGTTTGTACTTTGAAACATTATCAGGGGTTCAAGCATCCTACAACTTTAACATGCATCTTTTCACAATGTCTACATCACTAAATAGCTTCCCCTTTTTCCCTAGTATACAAGCTACTTAATAAGTTCCTTTAATGGTATTATTTCCAGGTCTTATTGCTGCTTGAAAAAATTGCCTTTGCCTTTTCTTTTCATCTCTTAATTCTGCAATACCACCTTTAGTGCCTCTCCCTCTAATTTATTTGTGGTCCTTATAGGTGTTATAACGTTGATAACCATTGAATTTCTTTCATGTTGATACTGCAGTATCACAAAGCAGGCAAATCATCTTATCTTTAGCAGAAGCAAGACAATATTTCAATTCTCATTTAAAAATCTGTTTTCTTCCTTAAGCATTTTCTTGGTGTTCATCAACATGATGGGCTATTAAGCAGACAGAATTAAAAAATACTTTCAACTACTCACAAATTCCACTTCAGACAGAAACACAGTGCACTATTGTCAAAACCTGATAACAGATATAGTAGTTGACTTCCATAAACTCTCACCAACCAGCCTAGTGGCACCATTCAGGGGGGGAAAGTTAGAATTCAATCAAAAGCATAGCAACCATCCATTAAACCCTTATGGTTTATTAATGTTCTAATTGTGCTGGTCAATCCAGGAGGACTATTTCATTGAAATTTATTTTATTCTTTAAACATATTTGTTTTAAAAATAAAATAAGAATACACAAGACTAAGTAAATGTATTAATAAAAATAAAAGGAATATTTTATAAAATTCAAATCTATGGAAAAGGCCATACTTAAAAACCTAGAAGGCCACAGTTCTCCACCCTTGACTTATTGCAAGCATAGCTTTTCTGCTGATTCTAATCTAGTGTGTCTCTAGACAGCAGGAGGAGAGTATATCAGATGACTACCACTCAGTTCTATAGTGAGAGATTTCATAAGTCTTAACCATGAGTTGTTCAGATTTTCTATCTAATTACCCCCCAAACAAAAACCCTTTTATTCCTACAAAGGAATGTACAATGGCTAATGGTGTGGTTACGTGTACACAAGCTTTATGGACACTTAGCCCAGCAATGTGGGGAGGAGTCACAAGAGAAGCAGAATCATACAACCATTTCCTACATGTTTTTTGTAACAGCAAAGGGTCAGAGCACCACTGGGTCCTGGACTCCAAAAAACCAAGGCTAGCATCCAACTGTTAAGAGAAAATGGTTGCAGGAAACTTTTTCAAAGGCAGGCATCAGGAACTAGCCTCATCAGTCTATGTGAAGAAAAAAAATTGAGAATTGAATAAAAAAATTGAGCACTATTATATTATTTTACTTGAAATCTTATAAAAATCATCCAATTTTTCTTTCCAAGAAGGAGGATATGGATCTTGCAGTTAAAAATTTTTTAACTCTACTTCAAGTGGGGCCGTGTGGCCCTCTATGGCAGGGACAGAGAAGGTCTGATCACTTTCCCAGCCTTCAAATGCATTCCATTCAAGTACTTCAAAAACTTAAGCTAACCCAATCTGTGCAGACAGCAAAGCTAGTATGAGATAGAGCATCCAAAACATTTTTTCTCATAATCAATAAAACTCTTTATTTTCAAAAATTCAGACAATTTCTGTAACACATAATTCAACCATAACTTCAAAACAATTTACTCACAGCTATTAGAACTACTAATGACCTTCCTAAACTGTCATCCATGGAAGAACTTTTAAGATGTCTGTTTGGGAGAAATAGTTCTCAAGTAGTCTTTCCAGTATGATTCCTAGAGAACAGCAGAAAATTAAACATAGACTATAGAAAGACAGTAGTTAGAGTATGTTCAAAGTCTTGGCTGATATTCACCAAGAGTCAGAAAGTAAAGAGACTTAGCTATCTTGACAATTTTGATCCCAACCTACCTTATGGCCTGTCAAGCAGTTCATTCAAGTCTCTCAGCGCCTCAGTTTCATCATACAGAAAATAAGGATAATAAGTAGAACCTCCATGGTTGACCATCTCCTTAAGTTGACCTAAAATCCATACACTGGACATGCACCACATGTGCATATCAGTACAGCAAGCCTCGTTCCCTCTGTTGACCACCTCCATATGTCAGCCAATTTGTTACAGTCCTGGGGTGGTCAACTTACAGAGGTTCTACTGTGTAAATAATTGTATCCAACTACTATGGTTTGTTGAAAAGGTTAAATGAGGCAATATATAAACACATAGTAAGTTCTCTATACAAATTTGTTTTTATTATTTTCTTTGTTGAAATCAGTAAAGCACCATTTTGATCTACAAATCTTAAAAATTACTTTAAGAAAAAAAGGCCTCATGAGAAGTAAAGCTTTTTCTTTCTTTCTTTCTTTTTAACTGTAAAAGACTCAAATGCATGCTTCTAAAGGCCAAATGCAGCCTATTTAATAAGGCTGTTACACTATGTCTCTTTAGCAATACCTGAATTTTAGCCTAAATGGATGTCACAAAATTCCATTGAGTAGGACAGTTTATTGAAGAGAACAAGGACTTTTGGTACAAATTATGAGTCCTGGTTCCTTTAATTGCCAACCTTAAAAACTTGAAAAAAATTTTTAACTCTAAGACCCATTTCCTCTTTCTTGGAAGGAAAAATTGGATGATTTTTATAAGATTTAAAGTAAAATAATATAATAGTGCTCAATTTTTTTTTCAATTCTCAACTTTTTTTTTCTTTTCTCTTTTACAACACCAAAACCTGTCATGAAGTTAATCATTAATGGGATATTTATCTAGTCAGGAACTAAGGTTTAGCATGGGTTAACTATAGTCTTCACATATCAGTAAAACCACCATTTTTGTTATTTGTTATGATTCACTGCATTAAAATCCTGAAAGTTCAAACAGAGCTCTCCCACATATCCCAATGGCAGAGGTGAGGGCACAGAAGGTGGACTTACTAGCAGAGTTCACTCAAGATTGAGGGTGGAAATGAAGTACAGTGTTTGTGCCACGGATCACCAGCTAAGATATCTACAGAGATCATCCGTACAGTAGAAATAAGAGAAGCAGGTTGGATATAACAATAGGAAGAGGTAAGGACTCAGGCAAACTAGAGAGTGTACGCTCTTTCTAAAGTGTGCAGTGGCAACAACTTTGTTGACCCCAATTGTCTTCATGCAAGAATGTAAGCCCAGTTATACTAGAGGTTTTAGATTTTGAGGAGAATCCAGGAATTGTTTGTGAAATTTTCCAAATTCTAAATATTAGCATCTAGTTCCATTAAAAACAAACACACATGGTAGGCCTAATAAAAATCATTTGTGCCAAATTCAGTCCATGGGCCATCAGGTTGCAACTTCTAATTTATAAATCATCATTATGATCACCACATGGCCAACCCTGGCAAAATCTCAAAAGTGGCCACTAATTTGAACTATTTCTTCAATACCAGCCATAACTGGTTTTGTTTGCTTGCATTTTATATTCAACCAACACCAACAAGATAACATTAAAGAGAACTTGAAAAGGACATTTCAGAGTAGTAAATTTGCCTGGACTAATTATCTCCAAAGAGAAATCTCACCCAAGATCTCTCCCAGTGCTTTCTTTGACAAGTTCCCAGCCTCCTTGGTATTGAAAGACCTATCTTCTGAAATGCGGCAAAGGACAAAAGAAACAGGTCTGGCTCAACTTCCCCTCCCCCATCAGGGCCAGCTGACCTTGACAGAGAAGAGTGGTGGAAAGTGGCTGGCTCAAAGGCCCACTAACATTTGGAAGCACAGGTGCAGCCTGGAGCCCTGGCAGTATTCTGCCAGGCATTCCTGTGACAAGCCCAGGCCTGAGGGGGAGACCCCCCTGACAGTCTGAGCAGGAGGCTGAATCTGTCACTGTCTGGCTGGCGGGCTGAAAGTGCTGTCTGCGGCAAGTGCTGACACCCGATGCCTGAATAGGGGCCCAGTCAAGCAGACATTTGTCACAGAAAACTCCCCCAACTCATATTTCACAGGGTGATCAGAAACAATGAGGCAGGGACCAAAGTGGCTCATCACCAGAATATTAGCAGTGGTGGTTATCACATAGGGACAGCTGGGCTGAAGCCAGCAAAGCCCTCTTTGGAGACAACAAATGTTCAGTGCCTGCAGGGTGGTAGGGATGGAGCCAGCCAGACCTCGCCCCCCCCAAATCCCCCAACACACACACATCAGTGCACGGTGCTCCAACACTCTCGTGAGGCTCCGAAAGGCCTGAGCACATCGAGAATGTGCCAGGCCGGGTGGGGGAAGGGGGGGAAGACGGGCGGGGGGGGGGGAGGGCAATTTAAGCCTGGGGGCTGAGCCCTACCTGGGGTCATCTCCAACCCAAGCCCTTGATTTTTTTTCAACAGCCTCTCCTGAGTTGAAGCAATACAAGCCCTTTGGGACTGATCCTTCTAAAGAGTTCAGGTTGTTTTTTATTTTTTCATCTTTGCTGCTCTTCCCTGTGCTCTACGATGCTAAATTCTGTGCTCAATCAGTCTGACTGAGTGGAAAGACAAATGAAAGAGGCAGAGGAAGCACCATCAAATGTAGCTTTGTCTCGGGAATTTCACAAGAAATGAGTTCTTTCCTTCTCATTATATTGGCATGACAAACAAGGGTGGTGATTACTGCCAAGTATTTCATGTATTAGCTAAGCTGCCCCCACAAGTCTGTTCCAAAGCCCACCCTGCATTGTAAGTGACTTACTTCCTCTGGAAAACTTGAGAATCAAGTTTAAAGGAATAAGAAAATCCACTGGAAAATAGGAAGAATTAAGTAGTTGCCAAAAGATAAGTATCCAGGTATAATGACAGTAATAATATTAAGAATAAACACTAATATTTACTGGACACTTAACATGTGATAAGCCTTCTAATCATTTTCATGGAAAGTATTTAATCCCCACAATAATCAATGAAATGAGAATATGATTATCCAATATTACATGGAAAGAAATGAAGGTTAGGAGGTTTAATTAAAGTGTCCAAATCCCATAAGATTTGGAAAAGGCAGGATGAGGATTACAAGTAAATGTGTCTTACACATAGTTAGTACTAAAAATTGCTTCAAGTTGCTTCAAGTTGCTTCAATTGGTCATGGTGAAATATCTCAACTTAAGGCAGAATACCTTGACTTAGTCTTAATGCGTAAGTAACATCTACCAATTAATGAGAGAAATAAGACTGCTCTCAGAAAAATAAGCAAAAAATAGAAAATTCACATGAAATTTTGACAAGATCAAAAGTACATGTAAAATCTCACTACTACTCAAATAGTTGAAAATTAGAATGACATGATATGTAATATTTTGCATATCAAATTAACAACTATTTTTCAAAGCTATAATATTCAATGTGGATAAGAGTGTACTATCAGCCGCTATGAGGAAAAGTGTTGACATATATAATATTTCTGGGGAGCAACTTGATAATATATGTCAAAATCCTGAAAGTGGTTTATACCCTCTTCAGTAGTTTTAAAACATGGCAGTAAAGAAATAGCAAGAGACATTAAATGGAAGAACATACCATGGTCTTGGTTGGGAAGAATCAATATTGTTAAAATGTCTATGCTACCCAAAGCAATCTACAGATTCAACGCAATCCCCATTAAAATACCAACATCATACCCTAAAGGACTGAAAATTATAATTCTTAATTTTGTACAGAACCAGAAAAAAATATGTGTATAGCCAAGGCAATTTTTAATAATAAAAACAAAGCTGGAGGCAGGACCCTACCAGACTTCAGGCTATATTACAAGTCCACAGTGATCAACCATCATGGTATTGGCATAAAAATAGAGACACAGACATAGGGAACAGAATAGGAAACCAAGAAATGAAACCAGTCTCTACTTGTCATCTGATCTTTGATAAACCAAACAAAAATATACTCTAGGGGAAAAGAATCCCTATTCATTCCAAGAGAACTAGATTACCACTTGTAAAAAACTAAAACTCGATCCATACCTTACACCACTTACAAAAATTGACTCAGATGGATAAAAGATTTAAATCTAAGATATGAACCGATAAAAATCCTACAAGAAAGCATGGGAAAAACTCTTAATGATGTCAGCCTGGGGAAAGATTTTATGAAGAAGACTTCTGTAGCAATTGCAACAACAAAAATAAACAAATGGGAATTAATTAAGCTGAAATGCTTCTGCACAGCTAAGGACAAATGATTAAAGCAAATAAACCTCCTCCAAAATGGGAAAAGATATTTGCATGCTATGAATTTGATGAAGAGTTGATAACTAGAATCTACAGATAATTCAAATTAATCAACAACAACAAAAAAAGAGCAAACAATCCCATCTATCACTGGGCAAAAGACATGAACAGAACCTTTTCTGATAAAGACAGATCAATGGTTAACAAACATGAAAAAATGCTCATTGTCCCTAATCATATGAGAAAAGAAAATCAAAACCACCTGGAGATATTACCTAATCGCAGTAAGAATAGCCTACATCACAAAATCCCAAAGCTACAGATACTGGTGTGATGTGGAGAGAGGGAAACACTTTTACACTGTTGGTGGGATTGCAAACTAACACTTCCTTTATGGAAAGAAGTATGGATAATCTTCAAAGAACTCAGAATATATCTTCCTTTTGATCCCACAATTCCATTACAAGGCATCTTCCCAGAAGAAAAACAAATTATTTTATTATGAAGACATTTGTACTAGACTGTTTATTGCAGCTCAATTTACAATCGCCAAGATGTGGAATCAACCACAGTACCCACCAACCCAGAAATGGATTAACAAACTGTGCTATATGTATATCATGGAGTACTATTCAGCCACTAAAAAAGATGGAGACTTTATATCTTTTGTATTAACCTAGATGGATTTGAAGCACATTCTTCTCAGCAAAGCATCACAAGAATGGAAAAGCAAGTATCCAATGTACTCAATACTAATATGAAGCCATTAGGTGAATTAATACATGTCCACCGAAGAGAAAAACTCAATTCAATTCATCTTGGGGGAGGAGGGAGAGAAAAAGAGGGAGGGGGCTGGGTGTGCTCCCACCTAATGGGCACAATGTAAGGGTACACGGCACACCTCCTGGGTGCAAGACACAACTACAACAGGGACTTTACCTAACAAAGGCAAACATTATAACTTTATTGTACCCTCATACTAATCTGAAATTTAACAGAAAATTTAAATAAATAAATAAAACATGGCAAAGTAAATTATTTGATACTCTTTCCATCAGGTAGTGAGGAGTCTATATCCATTCCTTTTTGAAAAGGCATGGGATTGTGTCTGCCCTGACTGACGGAGCACAGCAAAAGTGATACCACAGGAGCTCCAAGACTAGTTTCTAAAGCCCACGAACCTCTATCTTGTGCCATGGGACTTCTCATTCTTGGACCTCTGAGCCACCACATGTAAAGTCCAGTGACACTGAGATCACCAAACTGAAGAAGCCACATGTAAGAACAGCAGTCAATAGTCCTAGCTGAGCCCAGTCTATGAGTCATTTCAGCTTCATGAAGCAAAGAACAACCATCCCTGCTGTGTGCTTTGCGGATTTTTGTTTTGTTTTGTTTTGTTTTTTTGAGACTGAGTCTCAAGCTGTCACCCTGGGTAGAGTGTTGTGGCATCACAGCTCATAGCAACCTCAAACTCTTGGGCTTAAGCGATTCTCTTGCCTCAGCCTCCCAAGTAGCTGGGACTACAGGCGCCCACCACAAGGCCTGGCTATTTTTTGGTTGCAGTTGTCAATATTGTTTAACAGGCCCAAGCCAGGTTCCAACCCGCCACCCTAGGTGGATGTGGCCGACGCCCTGAGCTATGGGTGCCGCCTGCTTTTTGAATTCTTAACACACAGCATCCAGGAGGATAACAAAATGGTGGTTGTCTTGTGTTAGCAAGTAATATGTGATAAAGGGAACAACCTCTTATTAGAAATTATTCTTCTGGAAATCTATTCTAAGGGAATAATTAGAGATATCGAAGAATTATATACAAAGGTATTTATGGCATCATTGTTTAAAATAGGAAAAAAATGGTAAACATAAATCTGAACAATAAGGACTTTCTTCATCCCTGTGATAAAATGCAGCAATTTAAAATCAGATTTTGGAAGACTATTTAATAATATAAAAAGTCCTCTTGGGCGGCGCCTGTGGCTCAGCAAGTAGGGCGCCGACCCCATATACCGAGGGCTGCGGGTTCAAGCCCGGCCCCGGCCGAACTGCATCAAAAATTAGCTGGGCGCTGTGGCAGGTGCCTGTAGTCCCAGCTACTCAGGAGGCTGAGGCAGGAGAATTTCTTGAGCCCAAGAGCCGGAGGTTGCTGTGAGCTGTGACTCCACAGCACTCCACCGAGTGCGATAGAGTGAAAAAAAAAAAAAGTCTTCTTAACATACTTATTAAAGGGAAATCTTAAAATAACATAGCAAGCAGAAGTTAATTTGTATAGGAAAAACAGACATATACTTATGCCTTGGTAAAAACACTCCAAAATTTAAGTAGTGGTTCTTTCTGAGTTGGGATGTTACAGATGATTTTTATTATCTTCTTTATGCTTTTCTATATTTCTAAAATTTATAGAAGGATTAGGCAATGTGCTAATAATACATGGTAAGACCTCATTAAATCTACATAAATTTTAAGAAATCTTATGAAAAATCTGAGTTCAAATTCCAGCAAGTTCTATCTTAGCATCTTTGGAAAAGCACATCATTTCTCTGAAGTTTAATGTCTTCATCTATAAAACCAAAATAACAACATATCAACATTTCATTTTTTTTCTATATGTTTGTAAAGTTTTATTTTAGGAAATATTCAGTAATAAAGTATATCCAATTTTAAATGAGAGTTGAAAATAGGCAGCAAAGCTTTTTCATCTTAATTTAGTAAAGTAAATTTTTCTTGACACTGAAGCAAAACCTCCAAGAACAGCATCTAACTTAAATGTCTCAAACAAGTTATACTAGCCAATAACATGCAAGCTGCTGATATGGCTGCAGGTACCTGGCAGACATTTAACAAATGCCTTTTTTAATTTGATAATAAGCACTTTGTCCAGATTTTCAAACAAGGTCAGAAAGAAAGTTTGAAATAAATATCTACACCTTGAGTAAATAAAAAAAAAATTAAGATCTAGCCTCCTGATCACCCGGAGCCAAACAGTGGGATGTGGCGAGACCACAGTCTACTGGGCTCCCTCTACCACGTGTTAACCACTGATGCAAGCAAGTCGATGGCAAAAAAAGATGCTTGGGCTAAAATAAACAAGCTTATTGGTAATTGATTTTGCTCTCTGTGTGCAGATGCCAGTGCTGCTCTTAAATTTATCTGTTCCCACTGTGATTGTGAAGAACCACACTCTCAGACCAAAAGCCTTCCTATGAGCTGTGAACAACAACCCCTCCTGTCTTCCTGGTTGATCTCCCCCTTTTAATACCCACCCCACATGCAAATTCTTGGTAATCACTAATAATGACAAGAGATAGATGCTGTTGAGAAGCTCTCTGGGTCAGACACTGTTCTCAGCACAATACTATTAACTCATTTAATCTTCACCATTATGTTTATGATGCAGGGACTGTTATGATCCCTGTTTCTCATGTAAGGAATCTGAAACATAGAAAAGTTAGTAACTTAGCCAAGGTCGCACAGCTAGAAAGCAAGATGAACCTAGCCTGTCAAGCTCCAGGGCACATACTCATACTGCTCGTCATACTGCTCTATATAATTAATATATTAAATATACACAAAACTTGGCATGAGAAGAACAGCATCAGACCACCTTTCACTAGTCTAATCTTCGGGGTGATGCTCAACCCAAGTGTTGTTCATTCAGCACCAGTGTTATAGAGAAAGAGGATAACCATTACTCCACTCTGACCTCTGGTTTATGCTCCTTTCACTCCCCATGACACTATCTTTAGTATAGGGTATGCCAAAGTTCATTCATAAAGTTGCTATACAGAGGGAAAATGGGAAATTGCAGACAAAAGTACATTTGTTTACAACATATACATCATGAAATTTTACAAAATATTTGCAAAATATTCTGTATGTGTTAGCCCCTTCTTTGTAAAATTTTGTAATGAATATTTTGTAAATAAAGGTACATTTAGCTATAATTCTATTTCCCCCACATATGGTGACTTTGTGGATGACCTTTGGGATACCCTGTAGAATCCAAAGGTCCTTGGGCATCTTCTATTAATGTCTGTGTCCTGTGTGTCTAGGACACTGTCTAGCCCATCTTACAACTGAGTAAGTATTTCCTTAGTGGAACTGAAGAGAGTCTACCCAAGTTGGCAGTTCCTACCTAATTCCTGCCTCCCAAGAGTTTCTCTGTGGAAGAAACACACACAAAATGTTGATGAATCAAGGCTGACCCATCTATCAGGAAGTGGCCTGGGTCTGTAGTTATTAATACCTTAGGAAACCCTAACACCTGAGCTTTAGAAATGAGCACAGGCTGATAAAAGACATCCCTAATCCCCACTTGGGCTTTGGACCAATTAAGGACTAAGGCAAGAATAAGACAGATGGATCCAAAATACACTGTCACCATTTTACTGATTAAGCTGAAATTGAAGAATGTGATTTATATTTGTGAGTCAATGAACTTTACGCACCCAAACTCCACAATTAGACACATACATCATACATTCAGTACTAGGGAGTGCTTTCTTCTGCTTGGAGAACTCAGGTTCTTTCTAGACAGATCTGTCTCTAAAGGGAAAAGATAAAATGAAAATGGAATGCCCATGTTCATTTTCTCCTTCCAAGCTTACCAATGAAATGAAATCATTCTTCTTCCCCTCGGGAAAAGTAAGTGAGAGGACAAGGAAGGCCATAGAATTTGGCCCTCTACCTGCTACAACTTTTGAATGAATTAGAACCTAAAAGTCACAAACAGAAAGCTTTGGTAAGACTGATAACAGCTGATAGATTTAATCCATGGGTTGAGCACTTGTCTATTACTGATTTGTATTCCCACCGTTCACATATGTGTACAATTTACGTAGGATGCATTTAATATTAACAATGTAAAACTGGCAGTTTTAAGTTTGTTCTGCAAACTCAGAACTAAGTAATACATAAACAGAGTCCTCCAAAGTTCAACCTCTAGAAATTCTTATCATGTCCTAACTCCCTGACCTAGGATTTGAAAAAACAGATTCCTTTACTTCGTTGCATCCTTAGAATACAATGTATACAGTGATTTATTTACAAATACCTTTGTGTTGATGGATGCATGCATTAAGAAAGAAATAGTAAACAAAAAATAAATCCCATTGATTCTCCAATTTTGAGCTCAGGAAGGAAGAAAATAGAGGCAACACCAACTTAAAAATAGACTCTGTTCAAATTATCCTCTCATGTGTCATTTTGGGTAGAAAGGAAAAGATTTTCCTAAAGAAGATCTATAAGGTAGATCTTTAGGTTAAAAAGAAATTAAAATTAAATTAATCTGAGGTTCAGAAAAAGGATACTAACATTTTACGTCGCGAAGAATATCCTGGGCATCTCACTTCCAGACCTGATGTGAGCTACATTCACCGAGCAAAGCAGGCCAAAATAAACCTAGTCAAACCCATCTGTACTCTAGCTGTTGAATACGTGATATAGCAACTAAGAACAGATTGGAGTGAGGTAAGCCTCAGTTCCAAGACCTCCACTTAGCACCTAGGAGACACTGGGAAAATTTAGCTTCTGCCTCGGTACACAGTGATCACTAAATATTTACTCCATTCCCCTACAGAACACTAAGAACACTGCATGTACCGTCTCATTTCATTCTCAAATTCTCTTTGGAAACAGAGACCCAGAGAGACTAACTGTCATAGACACTTATGCCACCCAGATTCTCCTTTTCTAAAGGACTTGTAGCTCCAGCAGCAGCTAGCAGTGCCAGCAACAGAGAGCCTTTGGTTCCCCCCTCAAGGATGTCTCAGCTGCAGAACAGCCTTGTTCAAGTTCATACACTTTTCCAGGGTGACCCACTTCCAATGACTGATCAGTGTAAGGGTATCTCCACTAAACTTGGAATAATTCTGAAGGGCTATTGCAGATCCAGAGCCCCACGCATGGCTACATGATTTGTCCTTGGCCTAATTCTGCTCTGTCCCCTCCCTCCTCCAAGTGTTGAGCCAAGAACACTCCCAAATGCATGACCTTCACACTAAATTTATCTCAGTGTCTGCTTCCAGGAAAAGCCAGCCTGGGACAATAACTTTCCCAAGGACTCAAGGATCCACAGGGAGGATACAAACTCAAGCGGAATGGCAACAGAGCCTCAGCTCCCAATGGTTCCAGCCGTCAGCCACCTCCTGCCATCAGCCATCACTACTTCCTTTCCCCAAAACCCCTACCACAGTCTATAAACCCCCTCTTGTGTAGGCCTGATTTTTCACTGGGAAGACAATTCAAGTACAAATGTTGTCTCCAGTACCACACAGATTTTTAAGTAAACAAGGGAAAACTATGCTGCCCTCTACCTGTGGGGAGTAGATGTCATATTAACAGAATCCTAACTCAATCTCTCTCCTTTTCAAAGTATTTTCGGTAACATGTAAGTCAGTGATGTAGTCAGAGCTTAAGATATCCTGATGCCCAGAACCGAGGATTGGAAGAGAAGAAACGAAAGTTCATAGAGCAAACTCCCTCTTTGGCTCTCCCCACTGAAAACTGAAACCATTTCTAATTTGTTGAGAGCCTATCCACCCAACTACTTCTCTTTTATTTTTTTAAGCTACTTTTTTAAAAGATTATTTTCTACAATGCACAGGCTAAAACCTTTTCCAAGTGAGTATTTTCTTCCATTATGTTGGTATTTTCATTTTAAATAAAGAGCCCAGTTTCCACAATATAGAAGACCAAAATTGCCTAATGGTGATTTAAACAACTATGAGTTCCCAGTACATACAAGGCTTTGTTTTGACTTTGTTTCCTTTCTGTTTCACTGTAGAATTATAGCCACCTCTTCCACAATAACAGTATTTCATTTACAAACATGTCACACTGTCTAAATTTAACCTACTTAGCAAGTTGGAGAGCCTGATCCTCAGATAATTTTCCCACTCCCAAACCCTCAGCTGATCTCCTTTCAGTTGTCAATGTAAAGTCATTTCAAATAACCATGAAAGAATAAAGAGAAAGTGGTCTTGACCACAGAAGAAAAAGTCATGTCTCCTCCATTTTCTGACATCTGATTTTATTTTCAAAGTTTTGCCTCTCATGAAAAAGTATGTAGAATACCAAGATCCATGGCTGCCAACAACCCCCAGGATAGTCCAACATGCTACCTTTCATTACACTTACTGGGGTGGTGGTATCACGATGGGACACTACTGCAAAGCCCATCCTAAATCTGCTCCTGCTTTGAAGTTCAGTGTTCAGTTGTCATGCATTGCATTTTCACCTTGCCTTTTATTGTGCCGGTCATGTCAGAAATGTAGCTTTGATGCAGACATTGCATTGGAGTAAAGAGGGAAAAGTAGCAGAAAGGAAGGACAGGGATTAGCAACTCAAAAGCTTTGAAAATCTTGATTTTATTGAAACAAAAACATGCCTTATCTACCTTCTTTAGATATTACTGATCACATTAATTCCAGATGAGAAGTAAATCAGCAAGCACCTTTTCTTAAAAGATGGTGAAATTTTTATATAGGAAACCTTTAAGAAAAACTGTCTCTCCTAGTGCTCCTAGGCAAAGCACTGAAGTACAATCCCACTGAAATCAAAGTGACAGCTAGAAGGCATTCCTAATCACCAGCTCTCTGTGTTCTTTTAGAACTTGAATACAACTGTCAATTATCAAGGCCAGATAAGTAACAATGAATTCAAGGTCTAAATCAAACTTGCCAAAAAGATATAGCTGCCTTTTCACATCTGATAGCAATATCCAATGGCAGACCTACTAACCAATGGTAAATTAAAGTACTAGGAAAAAATCATCAAAGCAATTATAATGGATATTACTACTATGTGTTAATAATCAATTCTGTTTTATGCAAAATTATATTATATTATATTACACGCTTACCCTATTTTCCAAACTAAATATAATTTAAACACCTACCCAATATATAGTGTGACCATAAAAATGAATTCAGTAACTCCCTGAGTGACTACTGTTGGAACTAACTGAAGAGCACACATGTGCTTAGAAGGAAGTAAATCTTAATGGATATCAAGCAAGGGGGAGGGGAGGGGGGAATGGGCAAAAACCTATTGGGTAAAATGAACATGACCTGGGGTCATAGATACACCTATACCCATGGTTCAAGCATTATAAAAGTAATCCCTGAAACCAAAAATACTCCCATAATACTTTCAAATATAAAGTATCCCCATAGTACTTTCAAATAAAAAAAATTCATTGATTCTAATTCTCCTGCATAGTACTGGGTTCAAGGTAAGGTTTTGCCCAATATTTATAGACATGAATGAATAAATAATAGCTATTGAATAACAGCTGACTGAATTCATGGGAAAAAGTGGTATATGCGGCTCGGCACCTGTGGCTCAACAGGTTAAGGTGCCAGCCACATACACCTGAGCTGGAGGGTTCGATTCCAGCCCGCCAAACAACAATGGTGGCTGCAACCAAAAAATGGCCAGGTGTTGTGGCGGGCACCTGTAGTCCCAGCTACTTGGGAGGCAGAGGCAGGAGACTTGCTTGAGCCCAGGAATTGGACGTTACTGTGAGCTGTGATGCCACAGCACTCTATCCAGGGTGACGGCTTGAGGCTCTGTCTCAAAAAAAAAAAGTTGTATATGCATACCATGGAGTGCTACTGAGCCATAAAAAAATGTGAATTAATGTCTTTTGCAACAATGTGGACAGAACTGGACACTATTATCCTAAGTGAAGTATCTAAAGAATGGAGAAAGAAAATACCACATATACTCACTCTTAAATTACAACTAACCAATGATTACACTTATGCATGCAGGCAAGTAAAACTCAGTGTAAATCAATTAGGGGGGACAGTGGGTGGAGGAGATTGGCATAAAACTATGTAATAGGTAAAGTGAACACTATTTGTGTGATAGGAACACTTACAGCTGTGACTCAAGAATTACAAAAGTACGGATCGGTGCCTATGGCTCAACGGGCTAAGGCGCCAGCCACGTACACCTGAGCTGGCAGGTTCGAATCCAGCCCGGGCCCGCCAAACAGCAATGATGGCTGCAACCAAAAAAAAAAAAAAAATGGCCGGGCGTTGTGGCAGGCGCCTGTAGTCCCAGCTAATTGAGAGGCAGAGGCAGGAGACTTGCTTGAGCCCAGGAATCAGAGGTTGCTGTGAGCTGTAATGCCACATTACTCTATCCAGGGTGACAGCTTCAGGCTCTGTCTCAGAAAAAAAAAAAAAAAGAATTACAAAAGTAATCCCTGTAACCAAAATATCTGTACCCCCTTAATATTTTGAAATTTAAAACTTCCATAATCATAAGTGTTATAAGGAAAATGATCACTGTCACATCTCTCAGATCCCCTCCACATCTAAATCAATTAAAGAACAATGGAATTGAATCAAGAAATACTAAGAACTAAGAAATCCACCCTTCTCTTGGGAGGAGGAGTTGGGGGATTCTGATGGGGCTTATTCTCTTTCCTATGTCCTCACATCACGGAGTGAATGATGGCGCTGACTGCACACCCAGTCCGGTCTCTTGGTGTCAAATCACATCAAATAATTCAACCCACTGGAGCAAATGACCCACTTTTGATGTCTTATATGGTATAAGAAGGATATTGAATCCCCCTGGACAAAGGGAAAAGGCCTTAATGAAATCATTGGGCTTGACGATTGGACTGGAGAGAAGAATGAGAAAATGATTAAGCAAGGAAGAATGGAGCTCAGTCTTTTCCTCAACAAACTTTCAAATCCAAAAGTCATTCTGTCATCAAGGGAAAAATACAAAAGGGTCACTTGACTTATAAGCTCTTGAAGGGAGATCTTACTGGATGACACATCATTGTAAAATATGGTCTCCAAGAAGCTAGAAGGAAGCAGTAGTATTCGTGCTTTGCTACTTTGCTCTGTGGTACAATTTGCCTGAATTCTCTTTTCAATGTTCTTCTTCCTCCTTTCCTATTGGATGTTGTGGCTGAGCTCAAGGTAGAAGTAAGATTAGCAGCCTAGGACATTGTCTTCTTTAGATGGTTTACTTGTTGGGAAGAATGTAAATGAAAAGACTACTGATTTTTTTACTCCTTCTCTGAATATACATTCCCTAAGCATCTTTATCCATTCTTGTGGTTTTATTCATAATCAGTACCTAACTACAAATTTCTATATCCAAGTATATTTTGAGGGTACCATACTAGTATATAAAACTCAACAGGGGTCGCACAGGACTCATGATCCTTTCCTATGCCCTCTATATTGCTTTTCTTCATGTATCTGTCCCTCTGAGGGGCACCATCATCATGTCAAAAGTTTCCCACCATCCAAGAAAAACTACAATACAAAAACACATACTCATTCATAACAATACTTGAAAAACGCAAAAAAGATGCTGCTGAAAGAAATTAAAGAAAACAAAAATAATTGGAAAGACAGCCCATGTTCATGAATTAGAAGACATAATATTGCTAAAATGTCCATACATTACAAAGTATTCTACAGACTTATTGCAATCCCTATCAAAGGTGGCACCCAAAAAAAGTGAGAAAGAGAAAGAATAAGGGTCCATATTATCAGAAAAGAACTTAAAAAAAAAAAAGACTTGGAGTCTTGATTGGATGAGAGAAAATGGACAGGAATGGAAAAATTGCCACTGGACTTGACCTGTGAGACTCTCTAGCCCTTCCTATCAAATATCTAAATTCAGGGAGAGTTAAGTATAGGACAGGATTACAGAGAGTTTATCTCTCTATTTTCTTCCTTACATCTGTCCCTATCAGCCATGATATTTTTCTTTCTCATTTAAAATGACTTTGATTGTTGTTGTTATCTTCCCAGCTGTCATCAACTCAACCTAACTAAAAATGAAGTAATAAACTCTCTGTCCTAAATTATTTATAAATATATTGAAAATTTTGATCCTTAAAATTGATATGTTTAACATGCACGTCTCTCCTCCCTCTCCTTGAACTGAAACAAATCTCCATTAATCATCACCCAATGAACTGTTCACTATTCAAGGTTACATTTTTTTCATGTAATGGGAACAGTGCCATAAAATGGAATATGGTCTTAAGAAGAAATGTACACTCAGAATAATACAGAACCTAACGAGAGTAAAACCACCCCTGTCCCAATGAGGGAAGACATATGGCTTCCAGGAGACAAACATACTAGCAGGACTTGTTCAAAGAATTTTGCATAAATAACAAAGAGCTCCACAAACATTTTCCTCAGTACATTGAGCAACATTCCCCAAGGAATCCTGGACCAGGAAGAAAAAGTATGAGGCTATGAACCTGGAGACACTTGAACCTCCATTTTCATGTAGTTTATTTCTCGTAAGTGACCTCTGCCACTTTGGTTTTATGTGTGGGCACTCATCCTTTACAAGCAAATACAATTGTGAAGCATTTTCCTCTGTGTATAGTTAGATAATGAATTCTTCCTGTTGCAAAGTGACCTCAAGAACCAATGACCTCATTTCATTTCAATTTGTGCCAGTGAAATGCTTGACAAATTGCTCTTTTTAGAGTCATGTATAACTTTAGATCTTGGTCCTAAGCATTGTTGCTCTTCTGACAAGGATGAATTGGGCTGTAGGATTTGGTCCCTAACCTTTGCAGTGCCAGTGATTACAGGAACAGCTGGGTGGGATCAGAATTAAGTATTACTCTGTGATTCATGCCATTTAAGGACAATTATTCCAAAATCACAAAGTACTAGAAGGCTGAAATCACCAAATGAAGAGCAAAGCTTACTTATATATATTAAGCACCAAAGATGCAAGAAAAAAAAATTATTTCAAGAGTATTCTTGGAATGTTAGCCATTCCTTATTGTTCGATAAAAATAATTTCATATTTCTGGCCAGAGGTTTTGTTCTATGAGAGGCCTAAACAGAATAACGTTTCTGCTTGTGCTCTTGGCAAAAGCTAAAGTTCTCCTGCTGGAATTCTGTCATCTCTTTTCAGAACTCAGATGATAAACAAAATTTGTACATTGTTGAACCAAAGCCCAAGTCTTTAAACTGAGCATAATGAAATCACATTAGGAGACATGCCTGTTCAAACACCACAGTAACTGCACCAGAGCTTCTTGGAATAGCCACCAATCATCTCTTCTCAGCCCAAATTATGTGAGCTTCACCTGTTCCCAACTCAAATGATCTTATAATTGCCTCTCATATTATAGGGTTATATTAGTGGTATCAACCGCACCAACTGGTATCCAGACATCAGAAACATGGAATTTTTATCCTTTTTTTTCTCACCTCATATATCCTTATCAATGTTTGCAGAATTACCTAAAGGAAAAAAGTCTGCCTTAAACCCATAAATTTACTAAAAACAGTCATCTAATACATTCTTCAATGTATGAATGAAGAGATCCTCAAAGTCACAAAACTATACTAACAAGTTATTTGTTGTTTATAAAATATACTTTCATAATTTTCTTCTCATCTTCCAAGGGGGGGTATAGAAATTACATAATAGTTATTGTTCATTTCATTAGAGATTTTTATCTAAGTTATTAAAAGCTATTTTGAAATCTCACAAAATTGACTTACAAAAATATCATCATTATCCATATCTGTTTGTAAACTCCCACTATGTCAATTTCGCAATCAAATAGTATTAATGCCTACTCCAGTTTCTTCATAAACAAATGTTTGAAAATTAATTAGTGAATACTTTTTCATATATGAAAAGATTTCATCTCTTATAGGAAATGAATGATCTAAGTGTGTTTATTATGTATACTTTTTTTTTTTTTTTTGTAGAGACAGAGTCTCACTTTATCGCCCTGGGCACAGTGCCGTGGCGTCACACTGCTCACAGCAACCTCCAGTTCTTGGGCTTAAGCGATTCTCTTGCCTCAGCCTCCCTAGTAG
>CAUYON010194488.1:0-21751 GCA_963573935.1 Arctocebus calabarensis | reverse complement strand
CCGAGCGTTGTGGTGGGGGCCTGTAGTCCCAGCTACTTGGGAGGCGGAGGCAGGAGACTCGCTTGAGCCCAAGAATTGGAGGTTGCTGTGAGCTGTGATGCCACAGCACTCTATCCAGGGTGACAGCTTGAGGCTCTGTCTGGAAAAAAAAAAAAGAAGTGCAGTCCCGACAAGTTTGGAAACAGAGTTTTTATAGGTTTAATGATGCAGGCACAGAAGCAACAAGCAAACCTGGATTTCTCAACCGGTATGTACAGAAGCAGTTTTATGGCACTTACAGTTACTAGTCAACTAGCCAAGCAAAAAATGTGTCTAAAACAATGGAGTCACTTGTCTGGTTTTTGCAAGGCCCCACAGTGCCAATGAGACTTCTCCTTTTCCCCATTTCCACATCTTTGTTGCTTTGAGGGGGGGAGGGGTCAGGAGGTTATCAGTAACAGGGAGTTGGGGCTCCCATTCCTCGCCCCTTCCTTACTTTTCCTTGTCCCCTATCTCAAGACAGGCCCTGCCAGCACGTTCACTGTTCTCTGAGAAGGCCCTGCCAGCGTGTTCAGTGTTTCCTATGGCCCCCTTCACACTGTGGCTGCAGGGGCACACATTTGTCGCAGACACAGCATGGCTCTGAGAGCCCAGATATTTATTATCTGGCCCTCTACATAAAATGTTTACATTGTGCTTAAATCTGTTGGAAACAAGTGCCAGTTCTTGAACTATCCCAGCCTGTGACAAACACCATGTGATGGGTTGTGCTCAGCAGATGCTGAGAGAGGCTGGCTGGCTACGTGAGCAGCGCCTGTGAAGCTTGTGGTGAACATGGACCAGCAGGAAGTGCAGCCCGCCCTCAACCGCTGCTGGACTGCAGGGCCAGTGCTCTAAATGAAGAGTAATTTTATTTTGGCAAAATGATATCTTTTCTTTGCTAAACTTTAATTTTAATTATTTTATTTTATTTTTCTCTTTTGTAAATATAAGAGTTACAAGTCTAAGAATTTTATGTCTAGTTTTTGGTTTTATACACATAAATAACAATATGCTAAAAAAATAGGATTTTAATACTAGAATTCCATGAGGAACCTTAAGTAGAAAGTACTGTACCCACCCAGCCCAACACAGCTCATGCCACCTGCCAGCCTTTAGGAACAGGCGGTTGCCAGTGTTTAGAGGTTCCCCTGGCAAAAGCAGTGTTGACGGTGCTCTCACCCACATGGGGCCTGGTGCTGCTCCCCTCACCTCACTCTGTCCGCTCAAAGCAGCCCCCAAGCTTGGCCGCAGCCTTCAAAAGCCCTCAGATCAATCACACACTCCAAATGCGCAACTTTACCTCGCAGAAGCTTACCCAGAAATGACATCTCTGGCACAGATAGACGGGCGTCTGTTGAGGTTTGGAGATCACTTTTCTCACTGAAATTTCAATTACAATACCATTAAATAGTCAAATCCTATTATGAGAGAAATAGACTGAAATCACCTCTTGACACGGATGTGGAGGTTTAGAAGAGATCCAGTTGGCTACTTCCGTGACTTCAAAGAGCATGAGTTGATTATACTATTTCCGAGAGTGAACTAGGGCGAAATGGAGTTTAGTCATTTCCAAGGTAGTGTACACCAAGCACGTGTAACCTGACCATTTGTTTTGGCTCATAACTTATGTGAGATATTCTTGGGTCTCTGCTGTTTGCAGTATACATTGAAAGAGAACTGAAGCTGGGAAAAAGAATCCAAAGTCACTCGCATGCACGCAGTTCATGGAGTATTCCTTTTATAAAGCCTCACTATCACTCACACAAAGTAGCTGGGACAATGTCTCTTAAAATGATTTTTCCAAGGTTTTTTCCAAAGCGATCCGCAGAAATAAGATAGACAGAAGAACAATTTAAGTCATTTATCTTTGATTAGATGGTTTGATCACTTCATACTCTTATTTTTAGAAATTCAGAAAGTAAAAAGGTCTAGTTTTTGTGTTAACATTTTTTATAAGTGTATACTGTTATGAAAAAAAAATCTAACAATTCAGGAGTAGAGATAACATTGTCTATGAGAGAGAGAGAAGTTTAAAGTATTGTATCTTTTTATGGTACTATTTCTATTTCTGCTCACTACACTTGACAGTGTCTAAAATTAAAGATATATAGAAATGAAAACAAAAGTATTTCCTCTTAGAATAAGAATGTCTTAGAATTTTACAATTTTAAATGATGTTAGATGCCATGAAATTAAATACTTTCCATATTAGAAATGAGAAAAGGGAACTGCAAAGAGAGGGGCTGGCCTCAGGGCTCAGAGCCAGCACAGTGAACACAGAGGCCAGCAGACCTCAGTCCTCCACACTGTGGTGCTGCATCGACAGACCTCATTGGTCCAGTGTGGTTCTCTGAGGCTGCTCTTAATGTTTGAAATTATTCCATATATCCATATATTCGATCCAAACTTCAAAGAAGATGATAGTATAATTTCTAACCATCAATTTGTGTCATTAATTATATTGCTAGATATCTTGTTTTTCTTTGTTTTGTTGTTACAGGGATCCCAGGATCCCATGATGTGGACCCAGTTCCCAAGGTTTGCAATCTCGGTGAGATCCCCAAGCCTTGTCTCTGAAGCAGCTCCTCCCTGTCTAGTGCCATGGCTTTGTTTATGATTAGCACCCCCTAGACTTTGTCCATGATCTTAAAGTGTTGCCTATTTGTACAGACACCTTGTACTTTGAACAGTGGGGCTGACATCGTTTGTCATTGGAACAGCCTTGAAGGTGACCATACTGAATCTAGACACCAGGATTCAGGGGATTCCGGTCTCCCAATAATGTCAGCACTAACCCTCACAAAGGTAGGATGCAATGATCCAGCAGAGAAGGATTCCTCAAGGGTCTCGCAGCACTCAAATACAAGATGGACAGCAGGAGGCAATCAGGGAGGCTCTAAGAGGGGCAGGGAGTTGGAGCCACATAGAATGAAGGGCATGTCCATGGGCGCGTTCTGGACACAGTGCCTCTGCTACACTTTTGACAAAGAAATTTAATTCTTCCACCTCCATTTTTGGTTTGAGAAAACAAATACAGTAGCACCTCCATAGTTGATGCCGTCCCTGCACTGACCACCTCCTTAAATTGACCTAATTTTCATAGACCAGACACATCAACACAACACCACTTCTGAGCTGACCAACTTGTTACAGTCCCTTGGGTGGTCAACGTCCAGAGGTTCTACTGTACAATAAAGATGGAAAAAAAGAGTAGAATGCTGTAATTATCTTGAAGTCAGAAAGCTAAAGGTAAATCAAAATAAGAGAACTGGAGAAAGAATGGGACAAACGGCATAAACTTCGTTCTTCTCTTCTCCTTTTGGATTTCAGTTTTGACAGATACCTATTCAGTGTGAGAATGTGATCGTGCAAGTTGGTGAGCAAAAGCACAGCCTGGAGCAGACCAAGGCAGCATAAGCCAGAGCCTTCACAGGCCCAGTGTGTCCTTCTGCGTCAACTACACAAGAGTGGGCTGCAGAAAGACTCGTCTTAGTGATGATTCTGTTAAGAAAGACCACAGAGTTGTGTTAATGCAGACACCATATGAGAAGAACACAGCCAAGGCTCTAAGTGTCAGCACTGCTGCCGCCTGCAGTCATGGGCACTCCATTGTGCACTGGGGACTGGCAGGCATGTGGTGCTG
Source organism: Arctocebus calabarensis (assembly GCA_963573935.1). Lineage (NCBI taxonomy): Eukaryota > Metazoa > Chordata > Mammalia > Primates > Lorisidae > Arctocebus > Arctocebus calabarensis. The sequence continues at coordinate 18,087 of CAUYON010194488.1, read as the reverse complement.
GGCTCAGAACTTGACTTTTATTATTCTTTAGCATAGAGAGGTCGGGGCTCTGGTCTTTTCTACTCTGGCTGGAGGCAGTTTGGGGGGCACTATGTTTTCTTCTGGTCTTAATGTGCCCGAATTTCGGGGTCCCCCCCAGAAGAAACTCACACCAGACGCACCGATGCAAAAAAGGATGGAATTTATTACAAGCTTAAGCTCAGACCAGTTCAGCCCTGCCTAAATGGCAGCTCTATCTGAATGGCCCCGAGGAGTGGGGCTGAGGTATTTTTATAGTGTACCGAAAGGAAGTTGGGAGGGGTGAATGCGATAAGGGGAGTGGGATAAGGGAAGGGTGGAACAAGGATGAGTCCAGGTGTCTCTTCACTTGCTGATTGGATACCTTGGAGGTGCCAGGAACGGGTGGGTGGTTGCTAAGCAGGAAGGGGCCGGTACTGACCAACCGGTGGGGGTGGTCAGGGGAACTGGAGCCAGGAGTCAAGTTACAAAACTAACATTTACACTGCAAGTTACACAGCAACCCGTAAAACGGAGTCTGTTAACAAAACGGCGTCACATGGGCCCTTTCACTTAATAGGACCTTTGACAAACTCAAGTAGGCATAGAATACAATGACCAGGGTAATGGGACATATCTAACCAGGTCATAAAAATAAAGATCTGGAAGGCTGAGGCTGCTGGATTGCCTGAGCTCATGAGTTCAAGACCAGACTGAGCAAGAGTGAGACCCCATCTCTAAAAATAACCGGGTGTTGTGGTGGGTACCTGTGGTCCCAGCTACTCAGGAGGTTGAAGCAAGAGAATCACTTGAGCCCAGGTTGCTATGAACTGTGATGCCATGGCACTCTATCAAGGGTGACAAAGTGAGACTTTGTCTCAAAAAAAATAAATAAATAAAGATTGGAGCAACTGTGGAGGAAGTTACTTACCAGAATTTGCTGGTATATCAACTTCAAAATTGTGCAATTGAGATCCCATAGACTTCAAGTTCAAGCAAACTGAACTTAGAACCTTGGACGCATTTCTTAATTTTCTGGCCTTGCTCAAAATGCTTGACTTCTCTGAATCTCTATTTCCATGTCTGCAAAATGGGAAAGGCATTCCCTACTTTGCAGAGTTTTTACTTACGATAGTTAAATGAAACGGAATCTGCTCAATAAATGGTAGCTATCATTATTTTTGAAAGCAACACTGACCTTGGGTTGTGCCATTTACTAGCAGAAAATTGGCACAAGAAACAAGAGAAGTATGCACAAATGTGAATGTGACAAAAAAAAAAAAACCAAAACAGTACTTGTTCTGGACAGCAAAACACTTATGGGGAGGGCTTGTCTCCACATCTCAGCACGACTGCTTTTTGATACACAAGATACCAACATGAAGACAAATGTACCTGTCTCTTTCTAACTCTAACAGCAACTCACAGGTACACCAGAAACTTACAGCTTGTAGGTTTGTAGCAACTAGAGCAACTCAAGAAATGGAATACTCATTACTTAATAATGACTGACATGTGTGATAAGTCTGTTGAATGACAAGTGCTTCTTCTTCCTCTTCTGGAAGGAATGGGTTGAAGGGCTCTGAGCCTTGAGCTGCTGCCTCATCTGTGCCATAGATGTCATTTGCATTTCTGACTAACATAGGAAAGGACTGAGGAAAAATATTCAATGGGTAGAGAACATCTAAGGGGCACAGAAAAGGTCACATTTAGCACCATTCCTGTAATTAAAATGAGTTTTCAGCTTTTTTCTGATGAAAATGTGAGCCCTGTCTTCTTGACTTTAATCACCACTTGAGCCCTTCTGGCACTCAGTGGCAGGAGGCCTGCCCTGCACCACGGCTGACTGTCCACAGAGCCCAACTCTGGACTCAGCCCAATACCGTGTTTCTTCCCAAGAATTGAAAGGACTCACATTGTCAGCATTTACACTTAAAGTGTAGATATTTTTGAAGCAATTTTAAGATCCAAGAACTGTTTTAGGATTTTACTTTTCCTAAGAAAGGAGAATTTAGGTATTACATAAGACGAATTTAGTTATCGGTGTCTCAGAACTGTTAGGGTTTGGCAGGGCTAAATTGATGGATGCACATCTCTAATTAGTTTTGTTGTCGTTGAGTCAAAAAATGAGCAATATTTTATTCTTTGGCATTTTGTGAATCTTTCTTTAAGAAAACAAGTGCATAGCATCAGAAAACATTTAGAGCTCACTGTTACGTTCATCATATATTCAGTAGAACAGTTATTATATTTATGTGACATATAAGCCTAGACTTTTATCTCATTTCATTCCAAGTAATAGAACAGCCTTGTGTGTGGGCATAGATGTTAATGTAGGTATCAAAAAAAATTGATCTCTTCTCCGCCAACTTTTGTCACATGAACAGTTCTTTGGTTTTTTTTTTTTTAAGAGACACAGCCTCACTTTGTTACCCTCAGTACAGTGACTTGGCATCATAGCTCACAGCAACCTCCAGTTCTTGGGCTTAGGCGATTCTCTTGCCTCAGACTCCCGGTAGTTGGGAATACAGGCGCCCGCCACAATGCCCGGCTATTTTTTTGTGGAAGTTTGGCCGGGGCCGGGTTCCAACCTGCTACTCTCGGTATATGGGGCTGACGCCCTACTGAGCCACAGGTGCCGCCCCACATAAACAGTTCTTAATGTGTAATCACTTTTACACACATGCGCCAGTACTATTTTGATAGTTACATTTTATGGGGAAATAAACACAGGGCAAACAAATCCTATTTCTTATAGAAAATCTACATAAATTCTTATACTTTAACAATAACCTGGAGATTAATAATATGAAAACACAATAAACACAAGTGCATGTAAGGATCTCCCACTCCAGAGAAGTCTGAATAGATTCATTGCAGCTATAACTTCATTGTATCCTCAGAAATTGTTAGCCCCGATTATCTGGCAGCTATGTGGAAGGAAGTATTGGGTAACAATGTCTGACAGGTAATAGATATTTGGTGAATGTTAGCTCAATTTAAAGTTGAAAAGGCAAAGTAGTGAATAATCACTGATGGAGCAATTTAAGATTATCATATAAAACGGAGATCTCAAAGATTCTAAAGTGGGAGTGTTATTCATTGAGGCAATGTGTTATTCAAGTGGGACACGTGAGTGAAAATATCAAAGCACAATTCATTGAAGATGAAATAATTAGGTCAAATGCCTGATAGAAGGCTACTAACTGTAGGAACTAACTACTACTACTCTTAGCTCCTACAGTACTGACTAAACTTAAAAAAAAAGATTTTAAAAAGTACCTTAAACATCTTTTTTGGTGGATCTGATGAGAAGCACACACTTAAAACCTGGTTTAGGGCTTGAGGTCTGTGGACTCTGCCACTCCTAGTGTTGCCATGACAACTGGGCAGGTGGTATTCTGTAAGGAAAACAGACATGAAATAGCTATTCATTCTTCTGAGTTTTGATGCACGGGTGTGTTTACATTTTTCTCCTTGTGCTATATGGAACACAGTTACCTGTGTGCACAGCATGCACAAAGTTGTGTCTCTAGAGTCAGCCACACCCAAGATCATGGAAACTGTTGGGAAAGATGAGAAGTAAACACAGTGTGCATAATAGCCTTCTGTCAGGCATTTGAGAGAAAGAAGAGGGGTTAAGGACTATTTCAGTGGGCTTTGTGGGAATGGGGAATGGAGGGAGGTGAGGCTATATTCATTCCATCCCTATGAAGATAATGCTGCATTTCAGGATAACCTTACCCCATTTTGTTCTCCAAGAACTGTGAGAATGAGAAAGGGGAAAGCAGGGAGCAGTTATATTATGGGATGCATAATGTCTTCCTTCCCCCAAATTCATATGTTGAAAGCCTAACCCTCAGGACCTCAGAACAGGACTGTGTTTGGAAATACAGCCTTTAAAGAGATGATTACGTTAAAGCAAGGCCCTTTGGGATAATATTAATTGTATCTGACTGTTGTCTTTATAGGCAGAGGAATTTTGGGCACACAAAGAGCTACCAAGGCTGTGGTGCACAGAAGGACCTTAAGAGGGCAGGCACCTGCAAGCCAAGGGGCGGTGGTCACCAGAAACCAGTCCTGCTGGGACCTCCATCTTGGAACTCTAGCCACCAGCACCTTAACAAAATAAATTTGTACTAAGCCACCCAGTCTGCAGTATTTTGCTATGGCAGTGTAGCAAACTAATGCAAGTGTCAGACTGGACACTTGGAGAGAAAGAGGAAAGGAATTTGGGGAATAACTATTGCTCTTCGGCCTCTTCTCAGGAAGTCCTGCTGAAATGAGGCTATCAAGGAAGGGGGCCTGATGTAGGATTGAATCACTCCATGATCATGTGTGCAAGTTTATATAAAGGGCAAAGACTGAGCTCTCCTTTCTTTTTGAGGCAGAGTCTCACTCTGCTACCTCAGCTAGAGTGCTGTGCATTAGCCCAGCAACTTCAGACTTTTGGGTTTATCACCCACCTAATATTTTTTTCTATTTTTAGTGGAGATGGGAATCTCACTTTTACTCAGGCTGGTCTTGAATTCCTGATCTCAAGGGAACTTCCCATCTCAGGTCTCAGGTGCTAGGATCTCAGGCATGAGCCACCACAGTCACAGTCTTCTCGGTCTATGATTAGTCCAAAGGGAGGAACCCCTGGAATGACTCTAGCAGTATCTTCTCATAGTAACATGTTTCTGTAAAATCTGAAAATGTATTTTAAGTATACCCAGTTGAGACACCTGTCTCTACACTCCAGTTTCCACTTCATTGCATACGCTCCTATCACATAGTTGGTGTGGCTACAGGAGTCACCTAAGGGTTAGCTGATTTGGAGTTAGTTTTGGTTTAGTGTGATGTATTTGTGTGATTCACATTCATCCATGTGTAGAGTTAACATATCACTAGGTCTGATGGCATAGGGACCTACCTCCCACTGCACTGATCACCCAGAGCTGTCATAGGTAGAGGCATAGAGGTCACAGTCTCATTGTGATGTGAATGTGTCCAGTGATACACAGCACTGAAAGGAGTGTGTTTGGAGGAGAAACAGATTGAGGCAGATTTCAGTCTGTCAAAAATTCTTCCAAAATATGGAAATATTTAATGGAAGCTTTCCCTAAATGATACTTCCCAATGTATATGCTATTAGCAGAAAGTAATCACAAAAAATTTGATTACCAGAAAGTAAACAAAAATTTTAAATTATTAATAATAAAAAGCAAATTAAAAACAACTATGCTAGTGAAATGACTAAGTTATCTGTGTTTATTCTTTAGGGAAAATTTAACAACATTATTGTCATATAAGGAGGCAATTGAAGAATATGCAGACGATGAAGACTCCATAGAGAGCTTGGTCTAGCAGGAAGAAGCAGCATTTCCAGGCTCACACAGAGGACTGCAGTGAGATGAGGAACAAGCACTGAGAGGGCAGTGGTCCCTACTGTTCCTGGATGGGAAGATTCAGGGGAGATGGGGAGACTGCGTCCTGTTAAGGACTTCAGTATTTTATGGAGATAGTTCAGTTGACTAAATGAAGGGCTGTTTTTTCCTCTTTGTTTAGTTATCCTATAAACATCCTCCAGAGAATGGATGGTCTTAGAGAGAGAAGGAGATAAAGGATATTCACACAACTTTGTTGCCAGAATTTAAGAGGTTATGATCAATGGGAAGTAAGTGAAACCATTGTGATCCTTGGCTACAGTCAGAGACAGAATCAAAGGGCGTGGCTGGGAACTCCTCCTATTAGCTATCATTCAGTTTGTAGAAAACCAGTCCTCTAGCTGAGAACTAGAGAAGGTGAATCTAATACAAAAACAAAACAAAATGAAAAATTTTGAAGGCATCAGACAGCCACCAACATAATCAAGATTTGTGAATCCAAGGTCACTGAGAGAAAAAAGGCTCCTGGAGGTGACTGCATCAACTCCTCTGTCTCCCTCAGATGTCCACTAACTGGCAGCAGCATAGGCCAAAAGGAGGAGAACCAAGAGCAGATACTGTCAGGCTGAGGACAGCTACTGACCTCTCTTGGTGCTAGGGAGTTAAAGTTGGTCCTCAGAGTTTGCCAAGGCATAGAAGTCCTGCTGTGTACCCCAGACTTTCAGGAAGGCAAACCAAAAATAAACCAGGCTCTAAAAAAGCTGAAATTCAGCTCTAAATAAGATGGATTCTTTAAAAGATAAAGATAATATGCTCCTACAGTTTGTCTAAGAAGCTTAAGAAATTTCTCAAGAGGGGCCAGGCACAGTGGCTCACGCCTGTAATCCCAGCACCTGGGAGGCCGAGGTGGGTGGGTTATCTGAACTCACAGGTTCAAAACCAGTCTGAGTCAGAGTGAGACAGAAGCCTGTTATTCTAGCTACTTGGGAGGCTAAGGCAAAAGAATCACTTAAGCCCAAGAGATGAAGGTTGCTATGATGCTATGGCACTTTACCAAGGCCTACAAAGTGAGAGTCTATCTCCAAAGAAAGAAATAAAGAAAGATATTTCCAGAGGAGAATAGCATTATCTAGAATGCCTATAGTGTTAAATGCATAATTTCAGGCATTTAATAAAAAATTAGCAGGGCATTTCTTTTTTCTTTTCTTTTCTTTTTTTTTGAGATAGTCTCAAGCTGTTGACCTGGGTAGAGTGCCATGGCATCATATCGCAACTCACAGCAACCTCTAACTCTTGGACTTAAGCAATTCTCTTGCCTCAGCCTCCCAAGTAGCTGGCACCACAAGTGCCTGCTAATAGCAATGCCTAGCTATTTTTTTTTGTTGTAGTTGTCATTGTTTTGGCTGTCCCAGGCTGAGTTCAAACCCACCAGCCTTGGTGTACATGGTGTACCCACCAGCTGGTGCCCTACCCACTGAGCTATGAGCGCTGCCCCAGGTGCATTTCAAAAGACTAGACTAACAAAAAAAACCCACACAGTGTAGGGCTAGAAGACCACCCTACATAAGCCACACAAAGGCAAGCCTTTAATGGGTTAAAATGGCTTCGGCTAATACAGAAGCAAGAGAACTGGGCTCCCACTGAAGCATACACACAGAGACTGTTTGTTTGGAGGTAAAAGTCCATAAAAACAGTAACTCTGAAAGTATGCTTCCATTAAGCCCAGGTGGTTAGGGGCTGTCAACCCCACCCCTAGTGATACGGATCAGAGGGTGACTTATGTTTATGTATAATGTCCTGGAGCCTATAAAACTCTGCTCTGTAGAAAAACAAAGTCATAAATCCATTTTGGGATTTGTGTGTGTGCTTGAAGGGGCTTCATTCCCCAATTCCCTGCAGCTCTTTATGATCTTTATTTAGATACTTTGTTCGAAAGCTGAGGCACGTCTGAGAAGAATGTAAAAACAGAAAGTAATGTGTTGATTTGTAGACTGAATGTTTTTCCACAAGTGAATTTTAGTCAGAAGAAGTTAGGTAATGGTAAAAGGCTATAGATCATAGATTAAGTGTGTACATGACCACTAGTATATATAAAATAGCCCAAAATAAAGATGATTTGCTACACGCTATCTAGAGAGTGTAGTGTAGTCTGTTTCTTGTACACCCTAACAATTACAGGTGCGAGTTGTACACCAGAGGCAAAGCTACTGTCCCTTGCATCTCTGTTCCTGCAACACACAGAACATACAGACAGACCCACAGGCATCCAGATACTGATGTTAGTAGATACAAACTTTAAAATAGCTGTTAATGTGTTTTAAACAGATGACAAAATGGGAAATGTCATCAGAGGACTAAAATATATGAAGAAGTCAATTAGAGATTCTAATTCATACACAATAGCTAAAATTAAGAATTGTATGGAAGGCTTTAACAGAACTTTGGCTGAAGAGAGTTTTTAAAATCTAGAAAACAACTCAGTAGAAATATCAATATTGAAGCACAGATAGAAAATGGGATGAAAACTATTTAACAAATAGAAGAAAGAAAGAAAAAAGAATAGGAAACAGCTGAAACACAATGAAAACTTTAAAATATAAGTAATAGAGTCCCAAAAGGACAGAGAAGAAAAAATCAGAAGAAATAGTATTTAATGATTGACCAAAACTCCTCTAATCTATGAAAGTTAACAAGACACACAATCAGGAAGATTTACAAATCCCAAACAGGGTTAATAACAGAGAAAAACATACTTAGGCATATCATATAAGACTACTGGAAAAAAAAAAAGACTACTGAAGACCCGAGAGAGAGAAGACCCCTAAAGCAGATTTAAAAGATGCATTACTTTTAAAGAAATAGACTAATTGCTGATTAATGAAAAAAAATAAAGGAATCCAGAAAACAATGTAATGGCATCTGTGAAGTGCTGAAAGAAAGAAGTGACAACATAAAATTTTATGCCCAAGTGAAAATAATCTTATGAGAAACATGTCTATATCTCATTTTCCTAGCAGCAAAGACAAAAATATTATCCTGAATATTATGGATATTGTGAAGGGTCCTTTGAGCAAGGCTAAACTACATTTCCCAGAATTCCCTTTCTTGTATGTTTCTGATTAGGGTGGGCAATCAGGAAGACAAAAGGCAAGTGGCAACCCTTGACCAGACACATGTTACTGACATGCTGATTTACCTTGTTACTGGGAAATAGCAGCTGAGCCTGCAATTAATGCTTTACCTCCTAGATCCTCATTCCTCTTCCCTGATTCCTGGGCTGGATATGTACTTAGCTCTGTAATGAATGGCCCAGGCTTCTGCAGAATGCCCTGTCACCGAAGTTGGAAGCAACAAGAACAGAGGTTTCCATCTCTCCTTATAGATTTCCAGCTTATGTTTGTGAGCACCAGCCTGATCCAGTCTTTCTCCCTGAATGCCTCCTCCATGTCTTCCAGCTCCAGTATTAGGTGTACAGACAGCAGAATCACAGAGACTGCTTAGCCAGCCCCACAAATTTTAGACCTGGCCTAGGCTAAGACAGAAAGGTGTCAGGCCTACACTATAATAAAAAAAATACCAGTTAACTCCTGGTAAATTTCCAGACTGTAAGCTTTAAAAAAAGAAATGAAATAAGTCTAGTTCACACCCAAGATAAATGAGAAAGTACTAATTGATTTCTTGCTTCTAGTTCACTCCCAGCTTCTTGCTTGGCTAACTCCCTGAGAAACAAACTGGGAGGCACCAAGTGTTCCCAGCCTGACTTTTAAACAATACCAGGTGGAGGAAAGTACTGAAACTAAGATGTATAGGGGGAAAACATTAAAACAAAGAGGTATGACATATGGCTAACTAACTGCAAAATTCTGCCTCTGTATAATGCTTGCTTGCTACCCTGTCTGACCACCAGGTAAGTCTACCCTCCGGTCCAAAGCTGAAGTCGGTCGCCAGCTGCATCAATCCACCCATTTAGAGGAGTAAAAAATGGCTGAGCTATTAAGATACAGACTCCACATACCACACCTGCACGAACTTTTACATGATGTAACCTCCAGGTGTTCTGTATATGCCCAAGTAAATACAGCCATAAGCCTGAGATGGTTGGGAGCCAGATTGAGGAACAACTACCCTGGAGAACACTGTGAGTTAGACTTTACCGAGATCAAGCAGGCACAATGAGGTTATAAATACCTCCTTGTTTTCATTGACACATACTCAGGATGGGCAGAAGCCTTCCTGATGAAAAATGAGACTGCTCAGACACTAAAAACTTTTTTAAGAACTCACTCCCTGATTTGGCCTCCCATAGGTACTAGGATCCAACAATGGTCCAGACTTCACAGCCCAAATATCAAAATTAATAGCAAAAATGCTAAACGTAAACTGGAGACTCCACTGTGTCTATCACCCCGAGAGCTCAGGGCAAGTAAAAAGAATGACTTGAACTCTGAAAGAAACCTTAACTAAATTTACTCTTGAGAGTGACAGAAGCTGACTGGACCTCTTGCTCTTCACCTTTTTGTGAACCCAGTCTACTCCCTACCAGGCTGGTTTTTGCTCCTTGTGAAATCATGTTCAGGAGGCCTCCTCTCCTCTTCCCAGAAATACAAAGTTAATTTGTAACTGAAATCTCTAAACATACCCTCTGTGAATTTGGCTTGTTTGGCAGTGTGGTCTTTGTGGAACTCCTGGGGACAACATTTGGAGGCCCCAATGAGATCCTCTAGACCCTGGCACTGCCAATCCTCAGATGGCCTCTAAGAAAGGAACAGGCTGTGGTCCCTCTGAGGGGAGGCACCCCCTGGAAACATTCCAGGGCCCCCAGAGGACCCAGAGCCCTCAAGAGACTGGCTGATGATCACCGCTAAATTTATCTGTGAGTCCACCTCTGGAAGTAAGCCATTTAAACATCTATTTTTGGCTAGTGTCTGCAGATATTTAATGTAACTATTGTGTTCATTTTTTGTTGTGTTTATTTGTTGTTGTGGACTGTTGTGGAAATATGTAACTATTGTATTCATTTGTTGTGAATTGTGTAGGGCCCCTGGGGACCTCTGAGGGAATGCCAAAGGGACAGGAGCTTTGGATAGGAACTCTGAGTTGCCAAACTATCTGCCTGTCAGAGGCTCTCAGAGGCCTGTGTCATTAAAGTGACCTATCACTAGAAACACCTGAAATACCAGTGGGGGACGTTGGCCCTGTCGAAGACCATAGGACACTAAGGCTGCTGAGACATCAGCACTTTGGCCTCAGGCCTCAGAAAAGTTGGGGTGCACAGGGCAGGTGACAAGGGACTTTGATATCTAACCTCAAGGGTTACGCCTGAGGTTAGTCCCATAAACCTGTAAGACAGGAACCTCAGACTACTGGGCTATCAGCCTGTGAGAAACAGGAACCCCAAGATGCCGAGCTATCAGCCTATTGGGTCTCCAAGAAACCTGTATCAACACCCCTCACTAGAAACACTGGGATGCCAGTGGGGACCCCAGCCTCAAATGCGCAATTTAGATTCATATATTTTTGTTCATTTGTATTCCATGTTATTTGTCTAGTTAACATATTATAGTTTGTGCTTCTATCCTGCTCAGCATTATAATTTGTGTTTCAGCTCTGTTCAGCATTATAGTGTGTGCTTCTGCTGTATTGCCAGCCTTTGATATGGACTGTCCCCTACAGGTTCCTTTGATCCTTTCTTATGCTGACAGGTTTGGAAAGCCCAATCACCAGAAAGCCTGGCCACCCTAATGAGTCTCCTTACATTGATATATGAACCAAGCTGGGGAATAAACCTCCAGCGTGACTCTGTGCCTGTTTTCTCCATCTGGAAACTACAGTTTTAGTGAACAAAAACCCTTTCAAAAGCACCACCCCATCCTCCCAGCACCTGAGGAGGTTAATGATCCCATCCTTAACCCTCTGCCTTACTGTCCTTCCAGCCCTTCAGTCCCTCTGGTCTGAGTCCTTGGTTTAAGTTCCTCTGGTTTGGATCCCTGGTCTGGGTCTCTCTGGTTAAGTCTGTGGTTTGGGTTGCTCTGGTTAATCTAGTTAATTTCTCTGGTTATCAGTTTCGTTTTTGTTGGTGCATTGTGGTGTTGTTAGTGTGCCTTGTTGTGCCTCTCTGTGCTTCACAGACACTTTTGTCCTTTTAAAATGGGTTTGTCCTCTTCTTCTTCTTCTTTTTTTTTTTTATTAAAGCATAGCAGCGTACATTAGTGCAATCAAGGGGTACAATGTGCTGGTTTCATATACAATCTGAAATGTTTTCATCAAAATGTTTAACATACCCTTCATGGCGTTTTCTTAGTTATTGTATGAAGACATTTGTATTCTGCATTTAGTAAGTTTTGCTGGTACCCTTCTAAGATGCACCATAGGTGTGGCCCCACCAATTACCCTCCCTCTACCCCAACCTTTCCCTCCCCTCCCTTCCCATATTCTTGTGCTATAGTTGGGTTATAGCCTTCATATGAAACCTTTAAGTTAGCTTCATAGTAGGGCTGAATACATTGGATACTTTTTCTTCCATTCTTGAGATATTATGCTAAGAATATGTTCCAGCTCCATCCATGTAAACATGAAAGAGATAAAGTCTCCATCTTTCTTTAAGGCTGCATAGTATTCCACGGTACACATGTACCACAATTTATTAATCCATTCATGGATCGATGGGCATTTGGGCTTCTTCCATGACTTAGCAATTATGAATTGGGCTGCAATAAACATTCTGATACAGATGTCTTTGTTATAATGTCTTCTGGGTATATACCTAGTAAAGGAATTATAGGGTCAAATGGCAGGTCTATTTTTAGATCTGTAAGTACTCTTCAGCATCCTTCCAAAAGGAACATATTAGTGTGCATTCTCACCAGCAATGTAGAAGTGTTCCCTTTTCTCCACATCCACGCCAACATCTCTGGTTTGGGGATTTTGTCATGTGGGCTAATCTTACTGGAGTTAAGTGATATCTCAAAGTAGTTTTCATTTGCATTTCTCTGATCATTAAGGATGGTGAGCATTTTTTCATGTGTCTCTAGGCCATGTGCCTGTCTTCTTTGGAGAAGTTTCTCTTCAAGTCCTTTGCCCACCCTGAGGTGGGATCACTTGTTCTTTTCTTGCTAATATGTTGGAGTTCTCTGTGTATTCTGGTTATTAAACCTTTGTTGGAGGCATAACCTGCAAATATTTTTTCCCATTCTGAGGGATGTCTGCTTGGTATACTTACTATGTTCTTGGCTGTGCAGAAGCTTTTTAGTTTGATCAGGTCCCAGTAGTATATTTTAGATACTGCTTCAGTTGCCTGGGCAGTCCTCCTCATAAAATAGTCACCCAAGCCAATTCCTTCAAGAGTTTTCCCTGCACTTTCTTCTAATATTTTGATAGTTTCATATCTTAAGTTTAAATCTTTAATCCAGTGAGAGTCTACCTACTACTATGGAGCTGGAGGAAATCAAGTTACTCATGTCTATTAGAGTTTTTCTTATAAAATGAGGTGCATTCTGGTTGGGTGCATAAATATTAATAATTGAAATCTCATCACATTGAGTATTACCTTTAACAAATATGAAATGTCCATCTTTATCCTTCTTTACTTTGATTGGTTTAAAGCCTTTTGTATCTGCGAAGAAGATTGCAACACCTGCTTTTTTCTGTTTTCCATTTGCCTGGAATATAGATGACCGTCCTTTCACCTTGAGTCTAAATTTATCTTTTAAGGTAAGATGAGATTCTTGTATGCAGCAGATATCTGGTCTGAGTTTTTGTATCCAGTCAGCCAATCTATGCCTCTTTAGAGAACAATTTAAACCATTTACATTAATTGAAAACAATGATAAATCTTTAGAAAGTCCAGTGGACATTTTTAATCCTTTCATCACTGTGGAAGATTAAATTTGATAAAAAATTTTCTGGGTGAGTTTACTTTTGTGGTGGAGGATTGCACTGGTCATTATGGAAGATAGGTCTGAGAATATCCTTAGATATTCTGGTTTAGTTATAGCAAATTTCTTCAGTAAGTGGATGTCATTAAAGAATTTAATTTCTCCATCATAAATGAAACTCAGTTTAGTTGGGTACAGGATCCTGGGTCGACAATTCTTTTGTTTTAGGACATTAAAAGTCGATGACCATTCTCTTCTAGCTTGAAATGTGTAATCAGAGAGATCTGCAGTTATTCTAATATTCTTTCCCTTGTAGGTAATGGATTTCTTACGTCTGACTGCTTTCAGAATTTTCTCCTTCATATTAACTTTAGTGAACTTAATTATGATGTGCTTGGGGGATGTTTTATTTGGGTTGGGTCGTGCTGGGATTCTGAAACTGTCTGCTATCTGAATTTTAGAATCTCTTGGCATGTCTGGAAAGTTCTCTTTCATAATCTCATAAAGAAGAGACTCTGTGCCTTGTGATGCCACTTCATCGTTTTCAGGTATCCCTATAAGCCGAATATTGGTTTTCTTCGAGTTATCCCAGAGCTGTCTGAGAGAATGATCCACTTTTGCCTTCCATTTCTCTTCTTCTTTGGAAGTTTGGGGGCGTTTGAAAGCTTTGTCTTCCATGTCAGAAATCCTTTCTTCTGCTTGCTCCATTCTGTTACTGAGGGATTCTACTTTGTTTCTCAGATCTTTAAAGGCTGCAACTTCTTGTCTCAATGTGTCAAAATCTTTGGTCATTTTGTCTTTGAATTCGTTCAATTCTTGAGACATGTTTTCGGTCATCTTTTGGATTACTGCTTGAAATTCTAATTCCATCTTTTCCTCCATTCAGCTGATCTTATTCAGTATCCAGACTCTGAATTCGATTTCTGACATCTCAGCCATTTGCTTATGCAAAGGATCTTGTGCCGTATCTACCTTGTCATTCCTTGGGGAAGTTGATTATTCATATTGCCAGAGTTTTTCTGTTGATTCTGCCTCACGTTTATTTTTCACTGTTGCCTATGACAGTCCTCAGAGTTGGGGAGGTGTCTCTCCCAGATCAGACCCCGGCAAGATCACTCTGTTGTTGTTGGATCTTTGTAGGGAGTGGCCCTGTGTAGCTTCTCTGGGACTGCCCCACCCAGGGAGTTCTGGCTGCAGGAGCAGCTCCGGAGTGTGGCATGCCCAGATCAAGCAGCAGGGCATGGGATTGGGCACCCGGTGGCCTTTGCAAAGGGAGCTGGTGCCTCCAGCAGTCCCTGGCTGAGAGGAGGGCTCTGGAGGGAGGGCACGGGTCACACAGCAGGGGTTCTATCAGGTGGCAGGCCAAGGCCAGGCAGGGCACAGATTGGTGCTGTGCAGGAGTACCGGCGGATTTCCTGGCTGCTTCTGGCTGTGGGCCAAGGCCACGCAGGGTGCCAATCAGGGCTGTGTGGGGGTTGCAGCAGAGTTGAGTTTCTGGCCGCTGTGGGTGGTGGGCCTGGGACATAGATCAGAGCTGGGCAGGGGTCCCACTGGGCAGCGGGCCAAGGCTGGGCCCAGCACAGATCAGCACTGTGCAGGACTCCTGGTGGAGTTCATGGCCACTTCTGGTGGCAAAGTGCAAATTGGGGCACACGAGAGTCCCAGCAGAGTGCCTGGCTGCTGCTGGCGCAGGCCAAGGCCCGGCGGGGGTCCTGGTGGAGTCCCAGCCACTGTGGGCTGTGGACCAAGGCCCGGTGGGGCATGGATCAGAGCTGAGCAGGGGTCCCGCTGGCATCCCTGTCCTGGAGGCTGGAGGGAGCTTGGTGGGGCCCCAGAGTCTCTTACCTGGTGGGCCACGTGGTCTGGCAGATAGGGAGGGTGGGCGCTGCTCAAGTACTCCTCTCTCAGTTTAGCAGAGGTCAGGCTTCTGGTGTGTCAGATATAGGGGGAAGGGTGTCCTGGAAGTTTAGAATGGCAGAAAACTTTGGTTCAGTTTTTCTGCCTGAGGCTTGGTTTCTGGAAGTCGCAGCTTGCCTCAGAGGTGAACTGCAGTTATCACTTCTCTCTCTCTCAGCTGGGTTCCCAGTCTTCAGCTCAATTGGGCAGTTTCTGGAGGTTATCTTTCCTTTTGGATAGGAGCCTCTGTCAGAAGCTGCTTCCAGTCAGCCATGTTGCCCCTCACCCTCACTTTGTCCTCTTCTAAGGCAGATACACCACTGGGTTATTTATTCAAGCATTTTAAATATATTTTTTCTACAAATAAGTGTGATAAATATAAAATCAAGTCTCTAAGGAATGTCTCCAAACCTCTATAAGCTCAAATGGCCAAACTTCAGTGTGGACTGTCCCTCTCCCCACTCCAAAGTCTCCTTTAACCCATTCCCCTATCATTAGGACTGATAGGAGATAACAGAAAAGCTGGGACACTATGGTCAGTCCTCCTATATCACTGTTTAACCTGCTGTTGTTTACAACTCCATTTTTTAACCAGCTCACTTCTCAGAAAAAAAAAAAAAAAAGACTCCAGGCTGCCAAATGGGCAGCATAAGAAGTAAGAAACTGCTTTAACTATGTCTCTGGCAAGATAGAAAATTTTGAACAACAATAATTCAAGAAACTTATTGTTTAAGAAACTATAGTTTCCTTTAAAATAAATTAATTTTAAGCCTGCTATTAAAATCCAAATGTTTAAAAATTATAAAACTTCCACCTTTGTAATATTTCTAAAATTACTAGATTCACTTATGAGCTTATTTAAGTGTGTGCTCTGCAGAGTGCAGCCCACTTGTGCCTAAAGATAAATTCTGAGAAGAAAACAGAGAGTCAAATTTTTGAGTTCACTTGGGCCTAAAAATGAGAGATATCCCTGTCTAGCCCTAAATGAGAAAATCCTGTATCAATATTATATTCCATAAACCGTCCCTTATTTGTAAAATGTAATAATTTGGTTTTTGAAATTATTTGGGAAACTGAATTTTTTTTTTTTGCAGTTTTTTTTTTTTTTTTTTTTTTGGCTGGGGCAGGGTTCAAACCCACCACCTCCGGTATATGGGGCCAGAGTCTCACTCCTTGAGCCACAGGCGCCACCAGAAACTGAATATTTGTCAAAAAAAAAAAAAAAGATTCTTACCATTTAAACCTTCTAATAATCTAGCCAAGTGAATAATTAACTTCATAGTACACTATAATCCCATTTTGTAAAAAATGAATTTTTGAAAGTGAAAGAAATTAAACACACAGAAAAACAGAAACTCATAAAAGATTTGTAAAGGAATTTATATGTAATCTAGTTAACTATGTATTGTCTTTAAAATCTTTTAATTGTCATCTTGTTTAAAGAAATATTTTAAGCCTTTGATATTTGACAAACCTTCCAAAATCAAAACTCTAAATTTAGTCTTTTTGAAAAGACTTATTTGATATATTAAAAATATATAGAAAATATTATCAAATATGAAATGGTAGCTAATTTTATATAAATTACATTTTCATGTATATTCCAATATTATAAAATATTGGTCTGTTTTAGTGTATATTATCAGTAATAATTCTAATTCATCTCAAAAAAACTTTTTGTAACTGAGTTCAATGTTTGTTCTTCAACCTTTGAACTAAAAACACACTTCTAGAACTTTAATTAAAAAATTAATGTGTCCATGAGTATAGCTAACCTAGCTTCAAACAGAACAGAAATCAGTTACATGAAACTGAGTTTAATTTGTTATAGCTTTTTGTTTGAAACATTTCTGATTCTCTGTGTTCTGTTTTCCAGAATTCAAGAAAACCATTTTCTGTCTCTTAAATTATTTGTAACTTTCAACAATGTATGTTATGAACAAAATTAGAAACATTTATTTTTTTCTCTCTCCTTGATTTCTCCAGAATTTAAAATCCATTTGTAAGTATTCTTAATTTCTAACAATACAAATATTTGCATAAGTTCAATAAGAATCTGGTTCTATAAGACATAATAAAAGCACTGGTTATTTTACCAAAGCTTTAGCTGGAATAGTATTTCAAGAGGTGTCCAGACTGCATTGAGGAATTAAGGTTAACTTTATAAAAAGGACCTTTGGAAAAACTGTCCAGATACCCCATCAATAATGTTTCCTGATCTGTGGTAAGTAACAAAGGTCATTTTCTAACAGGTCTAGGAATCGAAAAGTACTGGGGAACCTCAAGAAAAAAAGGAATTTATCCAATACATACAGGTATCTAATGGCACAGATAAAACCTGGGTTCATGGCCCCAGTCACTGAGCCGCAGCCGAGGACTCAGCAGTCTCCCCCTTGAGCCTCCTCACTTCCCGATACTCTGTCCCCCACCGCCCACCTTCTCCTGTCACCGCCTTCCACAGGCTGTTTCCACTGAGGAAAAGGAATCATATCGTATGTCCGCTATCCAGAACCTCCACTCTTTCGACCCCTTTGCTGATGCAAGTAAGGGTGATGACCTGCTTCCTACTGGCACTGAGGATTGTATCCATATAAGAATTCAACAGAAAAACAGCAGGAAGAACCTTACTACTGTTCAAGGGATTGCTGATGATTATGATAAAAAGAAATTAGTGAAGGCGTTTAAGAAGAAATTTGCCTGCAATGGTACTATAATTGAGCATCCAGAATATGGAGAAGTAATTCAGCTACAGGGTGACCAGCACAAGAACATATGCCAGTTCCTTATTGGACTGGCTAAGGACGATCAGCTGAAGGTTCATGGGTTTTAAGTGCTTGTGGCTCACTGGAACTTAAGTGAGGATTTCCTTGCAATGAGTAGAATTTTCCCTCTGTCCCTTGTCACAAGTTTAAAAACCTCACAGCTTGTATAATGTAACCATTTGGGGTCTG
>CAUYON010194485.1:0-21912 GCA_963573935.1 Arctocebus calabarensis | reverse complement strand
AAGTAGCTTCCCCGGCGGGCCCCCCCCCCCCCACCCACACACAACAGACACAGAAAAAAAATAAAAAAATAAAAAAAACATAAAAAGAAAAAAATAAAAAAAAAAAAAACAAACAAACCCCCCCCACCCCCCCGGGCCGGGCGGCGGCCCCCCCCCCAAGCTACTTGGAGTCATGTTGACAATATCTCTGAGAAGCAACTGCTGATCACTTATTAAAGTGGGAAGACAAAGAAAAACTATAAAACACTCACAAGAATTTTATTAAAAGCCTAAAAATATAGGGTTGTGAAATAGAAAAACTATTACATCACTTAACTTTTTTGTTAATAACTTAGGGTCAACATTATGTACAAAATTGTTGAAGCTGCATCCACACAGTCATGGGGGGATGAAATAAAGAGCTAAATAAAACTCGATTATCAAATTCAGCTGAATCACTTAACAGCTATGGGCTCTTGAAAAAGTTAACTTTTTTACAGCAGCATAACTGCTAAAATAATCAGAAATTATTTACTTAAAGTATTGGCACAGAGTTGACACTCAACAAACACTTGGAATGAATCAATTTTTACTATTTTCACAGTACATTCTAATCACTGAGAGAATAGTCTAATTCCTTTCTTTCATACTGAAGACCCTAAGAAAACATTACAGTTCTTTCTGGTGATACTCTATTAAGAAGGGAATTATGTAACAAGTATCTGTTAAGTTGTTGAAATTAAAGAGATGTGAATTTAGTAATATTAAAAACTCACCTATTCAAAGTGATGAATTTTTTAGATAGCCCAGCCAGATTTTACAGTTTCAATCACATTTTAAATTTGTGCCCCCCCCCCAAAAAAGGGTGCCAAATCTCTATGTCAATATTCTGATTTATTTTAGACCTACACAATGTTCTTTTATATCTTAAAAATGTGTACACTTACAATTCACCAAAGATCTGTATAAAAATCATAGAACCCAAAACCTAAAGGCACATAATAAAAAAGATACTTTTAATTCACTGCTGATGGTAACATAAATTCATTTTAAAAACCTTTGGAAGAAATTTGGCAATACATACCAAGTTTAAAAAACATTCACACTTGGGTGGTGCCTGCAGCTCAGTGGGTAGGGTGCCAGCCACGTATAAGAGGCTGGCAGGTTTAAACCCGGCTCGGACGAGCTAAACCAATGACAACTGCAACAACAAAAAACAAAATAGCTGGGCGATGTGGTGGGCGCCTTTACTCCCAGCTACTTGGGAAGCTGAGGCAAGAGAATCACTTAAGCCTAAGAGTTTGAAGTTTCTATGAGCTGTGATGCCCCAGCACTCTACCAAGGGTTGACACCATAAGATAAGACTGTCTCAAATAAATAAATAAAATAAAAAGTTCATACTTTATCATAATTTTTCTTCTAAGAATTTCTTTCTTCCTTTTAATTATACCTCCATTTTACTTAAAAAAAAAAAAAAAGAATCTGAAGGGCAGTGCCTATGACTAATCGAGTAGGGCGCCAGCCCCATATACCGAACCTGGCCTCAGCCAAACTGCAAAACAGAAAAACAGCCAGGCACTGTGGTGGGTGCCTGTAGTCCCAGCTACTCGGGAGGCTGAGGCAAGAGAATCACCCAAGCCCAGGAGTTGGAGGTTGCTGTGAGCCATGTGACGCCATGGCACTCTACTGAGGGCAGTAAAGTGAGACTCTGTCTCTACAAAAAAAAAAAAAAAAAGAATCTGAAGCAACTAGAACCTAACTTGAGGAAATAACCTAAAAAACATACAAGACGTTCATTGGGCTATTCTTCGTAATAGTGAAAAATATGAAAAACTATTAACAAAAGGGAAATGGCTAACTAAACAGTAGTACAGAGCCTCAAACAAATACTGAACCATCATTAAAAGAGTATGTATCAAGTAGTTATAACATGACGAAGTGCTTTGTTAATTAAAAAAAAAAAAACAGATACAAGGGGGTAAGACAATGAAAAAAGTTCGTACAGAAAAGACAAAATACATCAAAATATTGTCAGGTATGTTTAATGGCAGAAAATGCCTGATTTTCCCTCCAATTCTTTTTTTCCTGACATTTCCAAGTATTCTACGTGGGTATTACTATCATAATACATAAAACACGTCATAGTTATTTTTTAAAATCATGCATAATTCCCCATTTTTTTAAAACTTGCAAATTCAAAAATTATGACGATTACTCACCTGTAGGCATAGATGTTGTGGGTGGCACTAGCTATTTTCTTATTCTCATACAATTTGGAAAGAACCATTTTCACCTTTAAAACAGCAGTAATATAAATAAAGTTGCTTTTTATTTGCTCTGTAAATAAATGCTAGACAAATATCTTAAAGAATATTGTTTTAAAATAAAGTTATTTAAAGAGTCTATTAAACAATGAAAAAGCCATTTCTAAAATTTTTTCTCATTTTAAGGGCAAAAACTGCTATTCTCAATTGGTATAAAAGTGACAGACCTGGAATTCCGAGCACTAATTATCAAAAAATATTTGGGCACTAACTATGTATAAGGCACTGTATATGAAAATTTGATTGATATATAGAGAATTTTAAATACAAATATAAAAATTTCTAAAAATTAGCTCTGAAATCTATGAAATGTATATATCCAGTGTGGTAGGTTTACAGTAACATTATGTTCCAAATGTTATAAAAACAAGTAGAGTTGGCTCGGCGCCTGTGGCTCAACAGGCTAAGGTACCACGTACATCTGAGCTCCCGGGTTTGAATCCAGCCCAGTCCCCCAAACAACAATGACGGCTGCAACCAAAAAATGGCCGGGCGTTGTGGCAGGCGCCTGTAGTCCCAGCTCTACAGAGGCAAGAGACGCACTTGAGCCCAGGAATTGGAGGTTGCTGTGAGCTGTGAGGCAACGGCACTCTACCCAGGGTGACAGCTTGAGGCTCTGTCTCAAAAAAAAAATAAAAATAAAAAAAAAACCAAGTAGCGTTCATACAGGAGGTCACCTGAACCAGGTCTCACAAAGTAAGTGGCAGCTCTGCATCAAAAGGAAAAATGGGGCAGGGAAAAGACATCCCACTCAGAGGAAACAGCATATACAAATGCACAAATTATAGTGATCAGATTTAGCAAATTAAAATAAAGGATATCCAGTTAAATTTGAATTTCAGATAAACAAGTGATTTTTTAGAATAAGTATGTCCCATGCAGTAATGTTGATCTGAAATTCAATTTAACTGGATATACTGCCTTCTATTCGGCAACCCTAGATGGTACATAAAAGAGAAAGTCAGGAAGTTTTATGTAACTGCAAGTTAGAGTATGAGTATGAATGAAACGACACAAGGTGTGTCACAAATAGTAAGCTGGGGTCGTATCACAAAGGACTGTATATAAGTAGTTTAGATTTTAAAAAAAAGTTTAGATTTTTTTTCTCTTGTAGGCAATGAAAATCAGCAAGGATGATTTTCATTGGTCAGACTTTTCAGGAAGGGTTCAATAAGCAAGGAATATGGAAGAAATTTTGGTTGTAGGAGAGACTGAGCTATAATTGGGGAGATCGATTTGGATCACAAATTGTGCAGTTTTGTGTTTATTATTTTAGCACCTTTTATGTTCTTGGATTCCTGATCAACAGAATAAAGCAGACAGTGACCCCCAGAATATGTTTTAGCTCTCAGAAATTATGATCCTGTATGTCTATGACCAGAAACAGAAAGAAGATCCAGGATGATCAGATGCAGAAGAGAAGGTCTCAGGAAGACCCTGGCAAGAAGATTATGAGCAAGGGCCAAAGACAAAATACGATTCCTAAGAGAAATGACCAGAAGCTGCACCAAAAGATTATTATCTTGACCACGATGCAATGTAGAACAGGCAATGTTCGAGAGACTGAGATTTTAAAACTTTAGTACAAAGAACTCTATCCCTAAAGGTCAGGGCTTTAAAAAGAGCTTAAAGAATAAAGCAGCTGCAAAAACAAAAGAAAAAGATTAATGCTCAAAATTTTTGATAAATAATGAGGCTTTTTAAAAATTTAACTTTACAGACAGTACTGAAATTGCCTTGTACATCAAATAAAGTTTAAACTGACCTAGATTATAGCAAGCAAGAAAGAAAAGGATTCTGCTGAAAAGAGAGTAAGAAAGGCACAGATGTAGGAATACGGTTTTTGACCAAAAAGTCTCCCTTTATGTACCTGAGCAGAAGGAAGGTCACATTAGATCACGAAGCAGAAAGGAAGAGAAATCAGGTAGGGACAACTGGGCTTATCCAGTCTCTCCCCATTCCCTTTGTTGAGCAACAGTGGAATGAACTTAGTTTCACAGAACTCCTACTTGACAAGACAAAAATTCTTTTTAACAAGCTATTAAGCATCATAATTTTCTACAAAAACCCAATGGGTATTTCTTATTTAAAGATTCGTGAGAGGGTTAAGCCCTAATCAGAGTTTAGATAAAGTTTGAAAGCAATGACAAACAAAATGAAAATAAAATCTTCCATGATTCACAGCAATTTGGGAATAGGAAGATAAGTAAATACTTTTTATCTTATGTGAAAATCAAACATAAAAGTAAAAATAACAACATTACTACAAAATCATTTACTTGAATTACTTTGGTAAAACATCATCAAAGTGAGCTAGACATAAGAACCTCACCTGTTTGGGACAAACAACTGGAGCCAAGTGTGCCTGAAAAGTACTTCTTCGGTCTGTAATAGGAATGCCATGATCAATTGGAGGTAACTCTTCAATTTCTGTAAATTTAAAGAATTGATTTATTATTTTTTCTCATATATATATATTTTTTGTTTGTTTTCATTCAATTGCCCCAGGCTTGAGTGCTGGGTAGCTAAACTAGTTCACAACAACTTCAAACTCCTGGGTTCAAGCATCCCTCCCATCTCAGCCTCCCGAGTAGATGGAACTACAGGCACCTGACACAATGCATGGCCAATGTTTCTATTTTTAGTAAAGATGGGGTGTCACTTTTGCTTAGGCTGGTCTCATACTCCTGAACTCAAGCAATCCTCCTGCCTTGGTATCCCAGAGAGCTAGGATGACAGGCATAAGCCACCATGCCCAGCTGCATTATACTCTTACTTTGATATTTTCCCTAAAGTACTTTAATCCATTTGAAAGTTTAAACAATGAATCTTATGGCCATAATTTTAATTTGATCCTTGCCTCAGGCTAAATTTTAATGGACCATCACTATTGAAACTCTTGATTTTATCTTTTAGTCTTCAGAGTGAAGAAGCAATTACCTTTTCAAAACCCTAGATCTTTGAATTTTTGAATACTCTCATTTCTATTACTCCTGTGTAAAAGCAAGAGAATTCTTCTCTGAATCCTTTTTTTTTTTTTTTTTTAATTTTTTTGAGAGAGAGCCTCAAGCTGTCACCCTGGATAGAGTGCCGTGGCATCACAGCTCACGGAAACCTCCAATTCCGGTGCTCAAGCGAGTCTCCTGCCTCTGCCTCCAAAGTAGCTGGGACTATAGGCGCCCGCCACAACGCCGGGCCATTTTTTGGTTGCAGCCACCATTATTGTTTGGTGGGCCTGGGCTGGATTCGAACCTGGGAGCTCAGATGTACATGGCTGGTACCTTAGCCCGTTGAGCCACAGGCACTAAGCCTGAATTCTTTTCTTTCTTGAAATGTCTTTTTTTCTCTTGAAATATCGTGATAAACAATTGATTTATTTTTTTAAAAATTCTTTAATTCAAATACTGAAAAACTGGAAATGGAGAAATAGGAAAGAAATGTAAAATATTTGGCAATTCAACTAAAACAGCCATTAATTTTTTTTACTAAAATTAAATCTAAATTATAATTTTAAGTATTTCTGAGTATTTTACATAAGATAAAAATATTTGATTTATAAATGATTTTCACCTGCCAAGGTCACCCAGTGGAAGCAATGGGTTGGGAATCAAATCCTGGACTTCTGCAGTAGTATAGGTTATAGTTACTATAACCATACTATGGTTACCATATCTAACACAGTACCTGATTTTTAAAAGTATAAAGAGGTCTTGAAACAAAGATTAACAGCTTATATATCCATTCCAGTGTTGACAGATCTCTGGGTTGAAAAACCTGACTTTTTTTTTTTTTTTTTGGAGACAGATCCTCAAGCCGTCACCCTGCGTAGAGTACTGTGGCATCACAGCTCACAGCAACCTCCAATCCCGGGCTCAAGCCTGCCTCCGCCTCCCAAGCAGCTGGGACCACAGGCGCCCGCCACAACGCCCGGCCATTTTTTTCTGGTTGCAGCTGTCACTGCTGTTCAGCAGGCCCAGGCTGGACTCGAACCCACCAGCTCAGATGTACATGGCTGGTGCCCCAGCCCGCTGAGCCACATGCGCCGAGCCGAAAAATCTGACTTTATACTGTGTAGCTGTCATATATTATCTTATGCTGTTAAACTCTTCCTACTTCCTATGATGAAATTAAATGCATCCAATTGATATTCCATAAAGAACATCATGATTTCCAATTATTCTGCCTCCTAAACAAGTTTAAGAATCACCAATTAACCCTTAACTCTATTGATATGCTTAACTAACTTAGCTGCTACTATCTACCTCATTTAAGATAAAAAGTTTATGAAGAAACCAGGTTCATGCAGGACGTTTCACCCTCCACCAACACTGCCCTTTTCTTAAGCTGATTTTGACCAATGTACTAATACAGTGATAGGTCAAATATGATATTGAGCCATATTAAGTTAATATGAACTATTTACTTTTGATACTACTTATGACTATGATTTTTACTTTCTCTTTTAATGATGAAAAGAAGTCATATGTCAAATCCATGAATATGTTAAGTAATTAAAATGGGAGCTGCTTAGAGTGAAGTATGAGAAGGAGTCCTTTATCTTGCCCACTCTTACACTTCCTCTTCATCCTCTTCCAGTAGTTCAAGGACATCACTGAGAAACATTAAACTTTCAAAATACTGTTAAAAAAACTGAATAATGGCATAAAAAACTCCTCACCTTCAAACATATTGTTCCCTCTGGTCTATCATATTTTCCTAAGAGACTTAGGGAAGCTGATGATAAAATTCAATATTTCAAAACACTAAAATGCCAGCCTAAGCCAGAGCAAGACCCAATCTCTAAAAATAGCCAGGCATTGTGGTGAGTGCCTGTAGTCCCAGCTACTCGGGAGGCTGTGGCAAAAGAATTGCTTGAGCCCAAGAGTTTGAGGGTGCTGTGAGCTGTTACATCACAGCACTCTACCCAGAGCGAAATAGTAGAACTCTGTCTCAGAAAAAAACAAAAAAACAACAACATTATACCTGTTCGGTTCTCACTGACATCAAAATCCAACGTTTTAACTGGATTTTCTGGCTGGCACGTTAAAATGAGATCATCTTCACATTCAACCTCTTCCTCTTCAGTTTTCTTCTTTACATCTGGGCCTATGTAAATATGAGAAATTATGATTAATTTGTGAAATGAGATTGCACTCTAAAAAAAATTAGGTCTTGCTCTCTAAACACCATCCTGTGCCAGAAGAAACAAGAGCTTCTAGGGTAAGTGGTTGATTCCAGGGCTACAGCAAGGAAAACACAAGATGAACCAGGAACATAATGTGGTTCAAGAAATTAGGAAATGAACAAAAAAACACAGGGCTTAAAAATGAACACAGGAACCAACCTGAAGGTGCCTTTAGAGGCCAAAGTTGGAACAATTAGAGCAATAAAATAATGATAGTATGGAATTTTAACTCAGAAATACACGTGAGTTCATACTGATATAAACACTTAACAAATAAATACATAAATGTGGAAGAGAGACATCTATTCCTCACAATAAAATTCCAGGATTAATAAGCAGTGGTATATGTATACCATGGAATACTAAATGATGAAGGAATGAAGAAAACAGAATCACCATTAGGCAAGCGGCACAGTAATACTGCTATCAAGATCCAATGATGGACTAAAATTAGCCGATTAAAGTTTAAGGAAAATAGGGTATTAGTACAGCCTCAAGTACCTCCCCCAAGATAGAAATAGAGAGATAGTAATTGTGATGATTAATTTTACAGGTCAGCGTGGCTAGTAGCCAGGACTCAGATACTTGGTTAAACACTATTCTAGAAGTTTCTGTGAAAGTATTCTTTTGGATGAGACTAACATTTAGATCAGTTGACTCTGAGTGAAGCAAGATTGTCTTCTATATTGTGAGCCAACCTTATCCCCTTTCTCTAGAGAACTCTGGTACAGGGTTTACAGTGGAGACAACTGAAGGACAACTCTCCAACAAAGGAGTCAAGGTAAACAACACTAATAATACGGCATACTGATATCACAAACTCCTCGGTACACTGCGCTGTGAATAACGCAGTATCATTTTTGTAATAATCTTAGGAAAAAATGGCTACTTTCGCTCCAATCATGAAAGATAACAGACAAACCCAAATTAAAGGGCATTCTATAGCCTCGGTACCCATAGCTCAGTGGTAGGGCGCCAGCCATATGCACTGGGGCTGGGGGGTGGCTAGGGCCTGCTAAAAACAATGACAACAGTAACAGTAACAATAAATTAGCCAAGTGTTGTGGCGGGTGCCTGGAGTCCCAGTTACCTGCGAAGCTGAGGCAAGAGAATTGCTTAAGCCCTAGAGTTTGAGGTTGCTGCGAGCTGTGATGCCAGAGCACTCTACCAAGGGCAACAGTGAGACTCTGTCTCAAAAAAAAGGGCGGGAGGGGACATTCTACAAAATTACTGATCAGTACTCTTCCTAAGTGTCCATACTGCAAAAGTCAAGGAAAAACTGAGGAACTATTTATAGACTAGAAGAGAATGAAGAGAAATAAAAACTAAATGCGACATTAAATCCTAAACAGGATTTGTTCTAAAACAGCAAAAAGAACACTATTAAAAAATTTTATAGGCTTGGTACCTGTGGCTCAACGGGCTAAGGTGCCATCCACGTACACCTGAGCTGGTGGGTTCGAATCCAGCCTGGGCCCACCAAACAATAATATGGTAGCTGCAACCAAAAAATGGCTGGGCGTTGTGGTGGGCACCTGTAGTCCCAGCTACTTAGAGGCAGGAGACTTGCTTGAGCCCAGGAATTGGAGGTTGCTGTGAGCTGTGATGCCACAGCACTCTATCTAGGGTAATAGCTTGAGGCTCTGTCTCAAAAAAAAAAAAAAAAATTTATAAAATTTGGGGCGGTGGGTGGTGCCTGTGGCTCAATGGGCGGAGCGCCAGCCCCATATACCAAGGTCGGCAGGTTTAAACCCAGCCCCAGCCAAAATGCAACAGAAAAATAGCCGGGTATTGTGGCAGGTGCCTGTAGTCCCAGCTACTCGGGAGGTTGAGGCAAGGGAATCGCCTAAGCCCAGGAGCTGGAGGTTGCTGTGAGCAGTGTGACGCCACGGCACTCTACTGAGGGGCGAGAAAGTGAGACTCTGTCTCTACAAAAAAAAAAAAAAAAAAAATTGGGGGTGGCATCTGTGGCTCAAAGGAGTAGGGCACGGGTCGCATATACAGGAGGTGGCAGGTTCAAACCTGGCCCAACCAAAAACTGCAAAAAAAAAAAAAATTTATAAAATTTGAATAAGCTCTTTAGTTTAGTTTAATAATATTGTGTTTATGTTTGTTTCCTGTTCTGGATAATTATATGATGGTTATGTAAGATGTTAAGAGGAAATCAGAGTAACGAGTACATGAGTTCTCTGTACTATTTTTACAACTTTTCTGTAAGTTTAAAAGTTAATTCAAAAGTTTTACAAATTGTAAGCAGTTTATGGGACTGCAAACTAATACAACCTTTTTGGAAGAAAGTATGGAGAAACCTCAAAGAACCCAAGCTAGACCTCCCATTTGATCCTGCAATCCCATTATTGGGCATTTACCCAGAAGGGAAAAAATCCTTTTATCATAAGGACAATTGCACTGGACCGTTTATCACAGCTCAATTTATAATCGCCAAAATGTGAAAACAGCCTAAATACCCACCAACCCAGGAATGGATTAACAAGCTGTGGTATATGTATACCATGGAATACTATTCAGCCACTAAAAAAATGGAGACTTTACAGCCTTTGTATTAACCTGCACGGAAGTGGAACACGTTGTTCTTAGTAAAGCATCACAAGAAGGGAGAAGCATGAATCCTATGTACTCAAGTTTGATACAAGGACAATTAATGACCTAGTACATGGTGGGGGTGGGGGAAGGAGAGAGTAGAGACAAGGAAGGAGGGAGGGGGTTGATGTCTCAGTGAGTGACACACCTTTTGGGAGCAAGACAATTGTAAAAGGGACTGTACGTAACAAATGCAATCAGTGTAACCTGGTTCTTGTACTCTCAATGAATCCCCAACAATTAAAAAAAAAAAATTGTAAGCAGTTTCATATTAGTTCAAATGTAAAATGTCTATAAAAAAATACAAATAATAAATATTTGTATTGAAGATTAACAGTAAAATCAAAACTACTTGTTAAACAGGTGCTCTGAAGAAACTTCTCATGAGCTATACTGATCACTATCTCTTCCCCTAATTAATTATTCAGATTAATTATTTATTCATTATGTTTTGAGACAGGGTCTTATTCCATCACCCTGGAGGAAGTACACAGTGTCACCATAGCTCACAGCAACCTCAAACTCCTTGTACCAAGTGATCCTTCTGGCTTAGCCTCCAGAATAGCTGGGACTATAGGCTCCTGCCACCATGCCTGGCTAGTTTTTCTATTTTCAGTAGAGATGGCTGTTCTCAGCTCCTGAGCTCTAGCAATGAGTACAGGTATGAGCTAGGAGTACAAGTATGGCAGTAATTCTGCCAGGCCCAGAATTACTAATCCTTCCATTTGAATATGATGTCTATGGAAACAATTTTAAATAAAAAAGTCAACTATAATCCTAACACTTTGGGAAGCTGAGGGATAAAAGACTGCTTAAGGCCAGGAGTGCAAGACCAGCCTGGGCAATAGTAAGATGCCATCAGTCATAAAAAATTTAAAAAATTAGCCAGCCATGATGGCACACACCTATAATCCTCCAAGATAAGGAGGCTAATACCAGAAGATCTACTCAACCCAAGAATTGGAGGTTGCAGTGAGCTATGATGATACCACTGCATTCTAATCTGTGCAACAGAATGAAACTGTATCTCAAAAAAAAAAAGAAGAAAAGTGGGGGGATGGGGAAAGGAAAAAGAAAAGAAATCCAAACAAAATTCCTAAAAACTCAAAACTATGAATTATACGACACAAATCAGTAACTAAAATTTGAAGAACAGCTAAACTATAGGTGGGAAAGGAAAAATATCATTTTTTTAAAGATTATTAAAATGTCCTAAGACTTTCTGAAGTCCTAAGTTTTAAATGGAATATATTTCTGCAATTGTTCCAACTACAGAAAGGCAGATTGGCAAAAACTTTGTTTTGAGAATTTTGAAACCACTTTTCTCATAGACACCCTGAGATGCTGCAAAATCAGAATATAGATCATAAAAAGTTAAATACTTCAAAAAATATTGTTACATAGTTAGAATTCATGCAATTATCATTTTGATCATAATAGTAACAGTAAAAGTAACTTGCAGCTATAGAAAAATGATAAAATGTTCTAAAATATTTATATACTGCTATCAATTCTAAAAGTATACTTTGATTTTGCTGATGGAGTCCTAAATAATCGCTCCCTATAAATAACCTTCTAAAAAACTAGTAAGCGAACTATGAGATTCTTTTATAATCCCTCTTTTTCCCAAATGGAAAACAATTCTACCAGTGGTAACAATAAAACTCCATTTGGAAATAATGTCACATTAAATTGAGTTATTCTGCTCTCTAAAAGGTCTTTGTGGTAAGCGGAACAAAGACTAGTAAAGTGAAGTAAGAGGAAACTTTAGATTTCCATGTTGTCACATGCTTAATGATTCAATAAAACACAAATGATAATAGAGCAAAATACCAATTTTTAAATGTTGTGAAATTAATGGTGGCAGTTGTACAACTTTAGGAAGACACTAAGAATCACTGAATTATACATTTTAGAAGAGTAAATGGCCAGATGTGGTGGTTCACACCTATAACCCTAGCACTCTAGGAGGCTAGGGCTAGAGAATCCCTTGAGTTCAGGAGTTGAAAACCAACCTGAGCAAGAGCTGAGACTCCGTCTCTACTATTAACAGAAAAATTAGCCAGGTATGGTGGAGGGCACCTGTAGTCCCAGTTACTCAAGAGTCTGAGGCAGGAGGAGGATCTCTTAAATCCCGGATTCTGAGGTTGCTGTGAACTAGGCTGAGACCATGGCACTCTAGCCTAGGTAAAAGAATTAGACTATCTTAAAAAATAATAATAATAAAGATAAAAATTGTTTTTAAAGGCTAAACAATTATGGCATACAAATTATATCTCAATAAAAAGTTAATTTTAGAAGTTAATTCCCAGCTCGGCGCCTGTGGCTCAACAGGCTAAGGTGCCAGCCACGTACACCTGAGCTGGCGGGTTTGAATCCAGCCCGGGCCCGCCAAACAACAATGATGGCTGCAACCAAAAAATGGCCGGGCGTTGTGGCAGGCGCCTGTCATGCCAGCTACTTGGGAGGCAGAAGCAAGAGACTCGCTTGAGCCAAGGAATTGGAGGTTGCTGTGAGCTGTGATGCTACAGCACTCTACCCATGGTGACAGCTTGAGGCTCTGTCTCAAAAAAAAAAAAAAAAAAAAAAGAAGTTAATCCCCATATCCTAATATTTTTACTATTCTGTCCAAAATTCTTTTTCTATAAAAAGTATATGCATTTGAGCTCGGCACCTGCAGCTCACTGAGTAAGGCACCGGCCACATACACCTCAGCTGGCAGGTTCAAGCCCAGCCTGGGCCTGCTAAACAACAATGACAACTGCAACGAAAACGTACCCGGGCATTGTGGTGGGCACCTATAGTCCCAGCTACTAGAGAGGCTGAGGCAAGAGAACTGCTTAAGCCCAAGAGTTTGAGGTTACTTGAGCTGTGATGCCAGGGTACTCTACCGAAGGCAACATAGTGAAACTCTATCTCCAAAAAAAAAGAAAAATATATATATATGTATTCATTTCATGTTAATAATCTAATTTATATAATCCAGTAATTTATAAGAAATGTTACACAGTTCACATTACCTTAACAACACTCAAAGAAAACAGATTTTAGACTCAAGTTCTTTCACCATAAAATTCTCTTTCAATGTGACCATACCACAGTCCTCCCCCTTCCTTGGGGGATAGTTCTAAGACCCCTGAAGGATGCCTGGAACCCTAATACATTGTGTTTTTCCTATCCATTGATACCTATGAGTAAGTTTAATATATAAATTAGGCGTAGTATGATATTAACAACAGTAAATAACAAATTATAACAATATACTGTAATAAAAGTTATTTGAGTGAAAATAGTTAAGATTGTATATGAAACCAGCACATTGTACCCCTTGATTGCACTATTGTACACAGCTAAGATTTAATAATAAAGACAATAAAATTTTTTTTAAAAAGTTATTTGAGTATGTTCTCTCTCTAAACATCTTTCTGTATTATACTCATCCTTCTCACGATAATGTGAGATGATAAAATGCCTGTGTGAGGAGATCAAGTGATGGAATGGATGACACAGACTGCATCACACTACCAGAATGACACACAATTTAAAGCTTATGAATTGTTTATTTCAGGAATTTTAAATTGCACATGACCATGAGAAGCTGAAACTACAGAAAGTGAAACTTGTCAGTTAAGGGATGACTACTGTAGTATGAAACCAGAGGCTAAACCTTACGGAAAGAAACAACCATAATTACATAAATAAATAAACTTTCCAGAAAAACTTATATTTTATTACATAAAAACTATAAGCCAAAATACAGATTTTCATACACAATTTCAATTAGAATATCTACATACAAATTTTATTACTACAAAAGAGCACTGACAGTGAGTATTGATAATAGTTTTCAATCCTACCTGGTTCTGTCAGCTGAGATTTCTGTATTAAAACATCTCTTATTTTCTCCACCCACAGGTAAAGAATACTTTCACCAATATTCTGTCTAAATAAAATTCAGGGAAAAAAATTGTTATTTCAAAAAACGACCTTCTCAATTCAAGAAAACACAAATGTTTACAATCCAAGACAGTATACACAATCTAACCATGCCTTTTTAAAAAGAATTTGTAAAAACATGATGAGTATTTAATATAATTTATATCAACATTAAAAATTCCAACTGGCTCCAAAATTAACATAGCTTACTTAAAATAAGCAGAACTGTTGCAACCAAAAAGGGGAACACAAATTTCTGAACTGGATAGACTAGAAAATGTAAATGTGATTTAGTTTCTACCAGTGAATACAATTTTAGTATTAATGTCCAATCATTACTTGCTTTTCTAAACTTTTGAGCAATTTTAAACCACTTATTTGGAACGCTTCATTTAGCGTACCTATTTCAACAAAGAATGCAAAGCGTATGGGGAACTCCTTCAGGGAGTCAATTTACATGATCCAAAAGACAAGTCAACAATTTTATATTCATACCTTGTTTTTGACAAAATATCCTATTGCCTAAATTGATTCATTTTGGTTCCAAAGGATGTTTAGTGCCTCAGATAATTAAATCCATCTCAAAGGATCACTGAGAAAAAAAATGTGTCATGGGTTTTAAAGTCATGTCCACAGTATGTTAAACGATGGCAACAGCAATAAAATAAAAGCCCAAGTGTCTCCTCTTTAGAGAATGACACTAATTTTAGGTTAAGTTTGATGTGTGTTAAAGATACCACTACACTGCTTCATAGCAACACCTTATCTCCTTCCTTCAAAAGTTCCCCTTGAAATCATTATTATCTCTTTATCACAGCTTATCAGCACCCACCAAAGAAAACTTTCAAAATAAGCATATAGAAGAAAACAACTGTCTCAAACTATTCTACACAATCAAACCCTCCCCATCATTTACCCACAGCTCTTAGCACAGCTCTTAGCATAAATTTCTTCTATGTGTTCTTTTGAAACCTATCTTTTAGACCAGAGCAAAAATCAACTGGGAAGGTTTGAAAAAATTGAGAATGTTGGCAAAATTTCTTCTGAACAATTTCTACTCATCCTTTCTTCTCCATAAAAGTCTTAGAGTAATAAAGTCAAGGTAAAATGTATTGAGTGTATACTAAGCCCCAAGTACATTTTATATATATATATATATATATATAAAATCAACACATTTAATTCTCGTTAAGTGTCCAATGAAGAACATAATTTCCCCACTGTACAAATGAGAAAACAAACCTACAGAGATCAATTCATTTGTCCAAGACAATCTTACAAGCAGTCAGAAGCCCAAAACTGGAATATGAACCCAGCCCTGAGGTTCAAAGCTCAAGTCTACTGCCTTTTGTTCTTCTACCAAACAGCTATAACCTTAGGCAAGCAAGCTACTTGAACTATTTCCTCATCTATAAAATGTTTCCTCATCCATAAAATGAAAGCAGTTTATCTCTAAAAGTATACAATTTCTGGTTTTAAGAAACAAACAAAAAAAATTAAATATGACTACCATAAGGTTTGGAAAAAGTGAAAAACTTACAGTAGTTCCTTTTCTTTTTCTTATTTCTGATTTATTTATATAAGGACACATATCATTAGGTCACACTGTTAGCATTTGTAAGGTAAAGTCCAAGTGGTAGATGAGTCCTTTACCCAGGAAGTGTGTCATATACCCATATATTATACTTTCAAGTGAAACTATTTAATTCATTTAACAAATCTTTTCTTTTTTTGTTTTATTTTAAGACAGTCTTGCTCTATTATTCAGCCTAGAGCACACTGGTGTCATAATAGCTTGCTGCAACCTCAAACTCCTGGGCTCCAAGCCATCCTCCTGCCTCGGCCTCCCACGTAGCTGGGACTACAAGCAAACACCATCACACTGGGATAATTCTTTTATTTTTTGTGGCAAAGGGGTCTCCAGACTGGTATCCAACTCCTGGGCTCAGGTGATCCTCCCATCTTGGGTCTCCCAATGTTTTAGATTATGGGTGTGAGCCACCATGTCTGCCAAATTCATCCAATAAATCTGTAAGGGCTTTTCCTACACATCAAGCACTACAGGCAGGCCTGGGTGCCTTCTCTCACAGTGTATGTAATCACTATCCTAACAAATTTATGGTTTTATACATAATTCTCTCCATCTCCTAATCTCATTCTGCTGAATTCCTCACATCCTCATTACCATCACACTAGGTAATGATACTATAAGCTAGTGTTTACTGAAAACTTACTCTATAGAAGACATGTTGACAACCATTTTGAGACAGGAAAATCATCTCTCTTGTGACTATATATTCAAATTCTGATTTTTCAAAAACAACTTGGAAGAATTTTATAATTAATAAGTAATTTTTCTACCATAATAAAGAAAAAAATAAATATTCACTCCACTTTTCCTCTCCCCAACCCTGGTTTCCTATAGAGCAGTAGTTCTCAACCTTCCTAATGCCGTGACCCTTTAATACAGTTCCTCATGTTGTGGTGACTCCCAACCATAAAATTATTTTTGTTGCTACTTCATAACTGTAATTTTGCTACTGTTTTGAACCATAATGTAAACATCTGATATGTAGGATGTGTTTTCATTGTTACAAAGGGATCCAGACCCACAGGTTGAGAACCACTGCTAGAAAACACAACAGCATTTCTGCTAAGTACCATCATTCACTGACTGCTTCTTTCTTCACTAGTTTCCTAACGATGCTGTTTCTGAAATCCTGCGTAAAGAAGTTGGGGGCTGGGGGGGCCCGCCTGTGGCTCAAAGGAGTAGAGCACCGGCCCCATTTGCCAGAGGTGGCAGGTTCAAAACCAACCCCAGCCAAAAACTGCAAAAAAAAAAAAAAAAAAAGAAGTCATAGTGGGTGTAAAACATTTCCTTAGTACAGTGAAATTTATTCTTTCCTCTAGTCCTCAAAAATCTATGGCTGAAAACAGATTTCCCCCCAGTTATTATTGTTACTGTTGTACTTGTGCTTTCTCTTGAGTCAACAGTTCATTTACCATCTTTAACTATTCAACAGAATTGCTGTGATTCTTAAAAAAAAACTGGTTTTGAAACTTTTGTCATTGTTGTAATGAATGTTCTTACAGAATCAGAAGCAAATTAAACAGACAAAAGCTGAGAATCCTGTCTACTGAGCCTCTCCTGCCCTTCCCCAAATGGTCCTCAAGGAAGTTTGCTAAATCCTAAGAACGCTGATTGATATAAAATTTGAGAACTGCTTACTTTAGATTGAGAAGTTAGGCTTTTATCTACAATATTAAATGAAAACATCTATATATAAAAGGTCTGGAATGGAAGTTATTTTAAGTTAAAAAAAAAGACCTGAACTAGTAACTGGTTTTTTTCTTCATTTTTATTTTTTTTAACAGAAGTCTTGTGACACTACCCAGACTGTTCTCAAACTCCAAAAGGAGTAGTTGGGATTACATACTTCCGAACTTAACTCTTATTTTACTTGATCTAGTTTGTAAATAACTGCTTAAATAATAATATTATACAGAAAATCAAAACAAAATCAAGGTATTAATGACTCTAGTTTTACCTGTGGCTCTAATTTTTTTAACTTTCATTTTCCAATATTTGTATTTGTTGATGTAATGGTAAAGATATTCACTAAAATGCACTAAGGTGTATGCTCTTAAATGATATGACGTGATTTTCAGCCATTCCATTTGCAAGGTGAGATAATTTTTTTAGTAACAGCAAAAATAACTGCTCCCATGTGCTAAAGTATATTATATGCAGTAGTACATCATTTAATCCTTAACAATGATCCCTAATGTACAAATGAAAAAATAGACACAGGAGGTCATTTAAAAAACTGACTCCAGAAGCCTTGCCAAAAAGGACTTAATCTCAGCTTGACTAAACTTTAGACAGTCTACTTCTTAACTCTGTAGCCTGACCTCCCTTAGCATATTTTCTTTAGAAAATCTGTCATTGGCTCAGCGCCCGTAGCACAGTGGTTACGGTACCAGTCAATATATACGGAAGCTGGTGGATTGGAATCCAGCCCAAGCCAGCTGAAACACCAATTAACAACTGCAACAAAAAATAGCTAGGCAAGGCTCAGCACCTGTGGCTCAATGGACTAAGGCGGCAGCCACATACACCAGAGCTGGTGGGTTCGAATCCAGCCCGGGCCGCCAAACAACAATGACAGCTGCAACCAAAAAAAAAACTAGCTGGGCATTGTGGCGGATGCCTGTGGTCCCAGCTACTTGGGAGGTGGAGGCAAGAGAATTGCTTAAGCCCAGGAATTGGAGGTTGCTGTGAGCTATGATGCCACAGCACTCTATCCAGGGTGACAGCTTGAGGCTCTGTCTCAAAAAAAAAAAAAAAAAAAAATAGCCAGGCGTTGTGGTGGGTGCATGTAGCCCTAGCTACTGGGAGGCTGAGGCAAGAGAATCACTTAAGCCCAAGAGTTTGAGATTGCTGTGAACTGTGATACTACAGTACTCTACTGAGGGTGATACAGTAAGACTCTATCTCAAAAAAAAAAAGATAAAAAAAAAGGAAAATCTGTCACTGCAAATTCTTTCTCTGCATCTTTCATAAATATATAAATCTTTTTATAGAAGGCTCTTGTCCATTTTACAACCCAGGAATGTCATTCTAAGAAATGGTGCTTACCAATGGACACCAATGAGCAAACACAGATGGCCTAATCACAAAGAGAAATACTTGCTAACTCAGCTATAACTCACTATGCCTAACACATCCCATCAATTGACAGCCCCCACTAACATCCTCTAGTACTTTTCCTCTAGCTCATCCCTGTCTTTAAAAACCCTTCTGCCTTTTATTTTAGAGAAGTGGAGCATGGACTTAGTTCTGGCCTCTCTCCCCTATTGAGGAAGCCTTGAATAAAGTTTTTGCTGTGTGACTCTGAACAGTGCAATTTTTGCTTTAATACACCTCAATCACTGACATTAAGATCTAAGACTCCAAGAGATGTCAAAATGTGAATAGCTGTAATAAATTATAAAAATTATGATTTCTTAGATTTATAAATTAAGTACTTGTTGAAAGGGATTATCACAAATTCAAATACTATCGAAAAGGTTTAATCCCTTTCATCTTCTCTTAAACAATACAGCATTCTAAGTATCTGAAATAACAAAAGTTATTTACCTTTTGTTTTATTGAAACTGTTATTTTCACTTATTCAAAATATCTACCTATAAAATATTTAAATAAAAATTAGGTATGATAACCAAACTAATCTGCATCTAATCAACCACCAAATCCTAATTTATTTTATTTTATTTTTTTTTTTTTTGAGACAGAGCCTCAAGCTGTAACCCTGGATAGAGTGCTATGGCACCACAGCTCACAGCAACCTCCAACTCCTGGCTCAAGCGAGTCTCCTGCCTCCGCCTCCCAAGTAGCTGGGACTACAGGCGCCCACCACAACATCCAGCTATTTTTTTGGTTGCAGCCATCATTGTTGTTTGGCGCAGGCTGGATTCGAACCCGCCAGCTCAGGTGTATGTGCTGGTGCCTTAGCCGGTTGAGCCACAGGCGTCAAGCCCTAATTTATTTTTTAATTTTTTTTTTTGGCCGGGGCCAGGTTTGAACCCACCACCTCTGGTATATGGGGCCTTAGACCTACTCTCTGAGCCACAGGCGCCGCCCTTTTAAGTATTTCTTAAACTGGCTCGGCGTCTGTGGCTCAACTGGCTAAGGCACCAGCCACGTACAACTGAGCTGGCAGGTTCAAATCCAGTACAGGCCCGCCAAACAACAATGACGGCTGCAACCAAAAAACGGCTGGGTGTTGTGGCGGGCGCCTGTAGTCCCAGCTACTTGGGAGGTGGAGGCAGGAGACTCGCTTGAGCCCAGGAATTGGAGGTTGCTGTGAGCTGTGATGCTACAGTACTCTACCCAGGGTGACAGCTTGAGGCTCTGTCTCAAATAAAAAAAAAATATTTCTTAAACTAAGCATTCTTCTCCATTCACACTCTGGTTGACTCAATAAAGGTCTCCACTGTATCCCTCCTGAGTTACTGGCCGATCTTCCTATAGTCCCCCTTCCTTCCTTCAAACTCTTCTACTTATTCCTCAACCTCAACTCCTCCCAGCCCACCTTCCACACTGCCACACAAATCTGATCACATCATTTCCCTAACATGCCCCAAACCTACAAAACAATACCCAACTCCTTATATCAGCTTTACGGGGTCATTCCTTTTATACCTACCTCAGTTTATATACCTGGCATCTTAAACTACTTGCTAAACTCTGAAGATGCCAGGTTGCTTCACAACTATCTGATTCTGCTCTCAGGATTGCCTCTACCAGAAAAGTCGTCCCTCTTTGATAAACTAGCAAAACTGGCCTTAAAGGTCAACCTCACTACAGAACCCTACCTTAAACCTACCCATCTTCCCAGAGACAGTCTGTTGCTAAAACTTCAAGAAGTACTACTACAGCACTTGGTCAACATGTCTCAGCAATTATCTCATTACATTGTATGGTTTATAACGATCTTAATTTTTTTTTGAGACAGAGTCTCACTTTATTGCCCTCGGTAGAGTGCCGGGGCGTCACACAGCTCACAGCAACCTCCATCTCCTGGGCTTAGGCGATTCTCTTGCCTCAGCCTCCTGAGCAGCTGGGACTACAGGTACCCACCACAACGCCTGCCTATTGTTTTGTTTTGTAGTTCAGCCGGGGCACTGTCAGTATATGGGGCCGGCGCCCTACTCGCTGAGCCACAGGTGCCACCCTTTTTTTCTTTTTAGAGACAGAATCTCACTTTGCAACCCTCGGTAGAGTGCTATGGTGTCAAAGCTCATAGCAACCTGCAATTCCTGAACTTAGGCAATTCTCTTGCCTCAGCCTCCCAAGTAGCTGGGACTACAGGCACCTGCCACAACGCCTGGCTATTTTTTTGTTGCAATTTGGTCAGGGTTCGAACCTGCCATGCTCGGTATTTGGGGCTGGCATCCTACTCATTGAGTCACAGGCACCACCCAACTTTCTTTTTTTTTTAATTTTTTTTGCTTTTATTTCAGCTGGCTTTTACTTTTCTTAGTTTCCTTGGGGTTTTTTGTTTGTTTGTTTTTTCCATTGTAACAATGCGCAGGCCGGTTGCCTTCCAAGTAGCTGGGATTACAGGCGCTCGCCACAACGCCCAGTGGTGTTCTTTCCTGGCGGTTGAGATGGGGTCTTTTCTCTGGCTCACTCATGCTTATGCTGGTCTCGAACTGTGAGCACTGGAAATCCACCCACCTCGGCCTCCCACAGCGCTGGGATTACAGACATGAGCCACCACGCCCGGCCCCAATTTTCCTTTTTTCACAAAGACAGAGTCTCACTCTGTTGCCCAGACTAGAGTGCAGTTAACCCCATCACAGTTCACTGCAGCCTCAAACTTCTGGGCTCAATCAATACTCCTGCTTCAGCTTTCTGAGTAGCTAAAACTACAGGCTTGCACTACCATAACCTAGCTATTTATTTTTATTTTTTTGTAGAGACATGGTCTCAATATGTAACCCAGGTTGGTCTCAAATTTCTGGCCTAAAGTGATCCTCCTGCCTCAGCCTCCCAAAGTGCCTGGATTACAGATGTGAGTGACCACACCCAGCCTCATCTTACTTTTTTTTTTTTTTTTTTAATAATTTTATTGAATCATAATTATGTACATTGGTGCAATCACAGGGCACGATTCATATACATTCAGAAATATTTTGATCTTACTGTTACAGATATCCTTCATGGCATTTCCTTGATCGCTATATAAAGACATTAATACTCTACCTTTAATAAGTTTCGCCAGTACCCTGCTAAGATGCACCGTAGGTGTGTTCCCACTAATTGCCCTCCCTCTACCCTCATCTTACTTTTTAATCTCAACTCCTAAAAGAGTGCTCAAA
>CAUYON010194477.1:0-62046 GCA_963573935.1 Arctocebus calabarensis | reverse complement strand
GCAAAGTATCTCAAGAATGGAAGAAAAAGTATCCAATGTACTCAGCCCTAATATGAAGCTAATTTATAGCTTTCATATAAAGGTTAAAACCCAATTATAGCACAAGAATACAGGGAAAAGGGAAAGGGAGGGGAGGGGAGGGGGGAGGATTGGTGGAGGGAGGTCAATTAGTGGGATCACACCTACGGTGCATCTTAGCAGGGTACTGGTGAAAATTATTGAATGTAGAGTATCAATGTTATATAGTGATCAAGAAAATGCTATGAAGGCTATCTCTAACAGTACGATCAAAGTATTTCTGATTGTATATGAAGCACATTCTGCCATATGATTGCACCAATGTACACAATTATGATTTAATAAAATTATAAAAAAAAAAAAAGAAAATGCAATCTCCCTTCTCTCCCTCCCCTCCCTCTTGCTAGACTATATTTGTGTTTTTTCTTTTGGGCTGGCCGTGTAGTTATTCATATATTGCTTTCATATTAGCATCCAGTACATTGTATACCTTTTTTCTCCATTCTTGTGAGGCTTTACTAAGAAGAATATGTTTCAACTCCATCCAGCTAAACATAAAAGATGCAAAGTCCCCACACTTTTATGGCTGACTAGTATTGCATGATATATATCTACACCACAGTTTGTTAATCCATTCATGGGTTGATGGGCATTTGAGCTGCTTCTATGACTTGGCAAGCATAAACTGAGTTGCAATAAATATTATGGTGCAAACGTCCTGGTGGTAAAATGATTTGACAGGAGGAGGGATCCCACCTAATGTGCACAATGTGAAGGTGTTCAGCACACCCCCTGGGTGAAGGACTCAACTACAACTTGAACTTTACCTTGGAATCAAAAACAATGTAACCTAAGCATTTGGGTCCTCGTAACAATTTGAAATAAATAAATAATAATTAAAAAATGAAGTCTGCCCTGCCACACATTCTCTTTCAGTTCTTGCTGTATATTTTCCCTCTCTTTTAAAACAAAGATCTAGAAAAGATTTATGCATCCATACAAAGATCTAGAAAACAATTATGCATACATACTCATTCTCTCCACTTTGTCACTGCTGAGTCTCTTTTTTAAACTTTTCCAATCAGGCTTTAGTTCCCATTCCTTCAAAAACATTTAAAAAAACTGCACTTGTATATGTCATCCAATGATGACACGTTGTCAAATCCAGCGATCAATTCTCAGTACTGGCCTTAAATTCTTGGGAGTGCTGACAAAGCTACTTACCCCTTCCTTTCTCAACACTCTGCTCCTCTGGATTCTGGGATAGTGTACTCTGCACTTTCTCCTCCACTGGCCACCCTTCTTGGTATATTTTTTCCTCCATCTCTGCCCTCACTTAAGGACTCAGTGTGACTCTCTAATGCCTCCTCTTTTCACCTGCTTTTGTTCATTGATGCTCTCTCACAATCTAATGACTCCCAAATCATTCTCTCTTGTCCTAATTGCTTCCATGGGATATGAGATATCAGCTACCCACCAAATATCTAATATGTCTGTTTTTGCATCTTATACTTAACATGGTGAAAAGAGAACTCTTAATTCTTTCCACCCTCCATCAAAATACTCAGATCCTTTTCAGTCTTTTTCTAAACCTAAAATCCACTCTCAATTTCTCTCTTCCCCTCCTTTCATATAACACATTTGAGCCACTGGCAGTTTTTCCTTAATCTCATCTCCCTTCATCTGATGATTCTAGTCTAAGCCACTCTTCTCTCTTGCCTGGACTACAGTTACCTACAAACTGATCTCACTACTTCTGCCTCTCTCTCTTTTCAGGTCTGTTCTCCACTCAGCAGACAGTGTTCCCACTAAAATGTGTTGTGTTTCTGTCCCCTAAAACCACTTCAAATGCCTTCCATTTTACTGAGAATATGATTGATGGTTACCAGGCATAATTTGATCTCGACACCATCTACCTTTCTGATCGAATTTTCCCCTATGGATGGACTGGATTGTGCCACATTGGCTTTGGTTTTATTTGAATCCACTGAACTGATTGCTGCCTAAAGGCCCTTGCCCTTCCTGTTTCCTGTCCCCAGAATGCTCTCAGTTCAGATTCTTATTGATCTTCCAGTGTTAGAAAGTATAGAACATATTTTTTTATTGTTTGGGGTGCATTGAGGGTACAAAGAAGTAGATTACACTGATTTCACTTATTAGGTGAAGTCTGTCTTATAACTGTGTCCTGCCCCCAAGAGGTGTGTCATACCCTGTAATCCCCCATCGGCCTTCCTCCCCCTTGTCCCCACTCCCTCATTCCCCTGCCCCCCACCTCCAATTGATTTGAGTTTTCTCTTATGAGGGTATGTATTAGATCATCTACTGGCTTCATATTAGAATTGAGCACATTGGATTCTTGCTTCTTCATTCTTATGATACTTTACTAAGAAGAACGTGTTCCAAATCTATCCAGGTTAATACAAAAGATATAAAGTCTCCATCTCTTTTAATGGCTGAATAGTATTCCATGGTATATATGTACCATAGCTTGTTAATCTAGTCCTGGCTTGGTGGGCATTTAGGTTGTTTTCACATTTTGTCAATTATAAATTGAGCTGTCATAAACAGTGTAGTGCAAATGTCCTTATGATAAAATAATTTTTTCTTTTAGGTAGTAATGGGATTGCAGGATCAAATGGGAGGTCTAATTTGAATTCTTTGAGGATTCTACATACTTTTTTTCGAAAGACGCTTAGTTTGGAAGTCCCATCAGTCCCATCAATAGTGTAAAAGTGTTTCTCTCTCTACACATCCCCACCAACATCTGCAACTTTGGGACTTTGTGATATGGGGTGTTCTCACTGGGGTTAGGTGATATCTCTGGGTGGTTTTGATTTGCGTTTCTCTGATGATCAGGGATGATGAGCGTTTTTTCAAATGTTTGTTAGCCATTTGTCTGTCTTCATCAGGGAAGGTTCTGCAAGTATAAACATCTCTAAAAATAGAACTTCAGTTAGAAGAGTCCTAGACATCTCCCAAAGCCACTTCTGCATTTTAGAGCTGAGTAAAGTGAAAGCTAAGAGACTTGCCCAAATCCACACAGTAGGCAATCAAACTGAAACCTCTACCCTTCTGTGACCAATTCCCTTATTTTTTTTTAAATTTTGTTAGGAGAAGAGATTACCCTATGTAATGACATTCTCCTTGCTTTCTATTCAAATTAACTGAGATTACTTTTAAACAGTGCAGTTTGCCTGTTAAAATTATAAGCTTCTGAATTCTTTACGTACTTTCTTGGGGCAGTCATCTAATGTGGGGCACAGAAAAGACGATGGGAACTCAGGGGTGATACTATTTTAATATTTCATCTGGCTTTTCTCTGTGGAGCTCAAAGTGCCTCACCCAGGTATTAATTCAATTCTTCTGCTATCTGCCTGGAGTGGCTTACAGAGACCATTGCACAGATGAGAAATCTGAGTTTGCATCCCCTGTGTATACCACTCACACCGGTTGTAGTGGCTGT
Source organism: Arctocebus calabarensis (assembly GCA_963573935.1). Taxonomy (NCBI): domain Eukaryota; kingdom Metazoa; phylum Chordata; class Mammalia; order Primates; family Lorisidae; genus Arctocebus; species Arctocebus calabarensis. Next base: position 58,565 of record CAUYON010194477.1, on the reverse strand, counting down.
TATAAAATATAGCACTGGCTGCTTTATTCTTCTGCTTAAAATCCTTCAGTGATGTCCTTTGCCCTCAGGATAAGTTCTGGACTCCTTAACCAGGCTCAGTAGCCCTTCCTAACCCATGCTCTCATCATTAACCTCAGCCCCTTCCACGTCCGTTGTATACCCATCGCTATTGCCCAGTGGCCCTTAATGCTTCAACCACAAATATGTCACGCTTATCGTCTTTCACCTCTCCAGACCTTGGCTTGCACTGCTTGTGCTCTGAGTGCCCTTACATACCTGTTCTCTGTAACAAGAAGCAGGTATTACTTCTTTTCTGCATTTTGCGAGGGCTTTCCCAGACAGCGGCACTTGCTTCCCTAGGATCTTGAACCTGTGTGCATTTACAGTGTAGGAAGGGTTGCTGTTTGCTTTTGCACCTCCCACTACTTTGCTAGACTGGGAGCTCTTGATGGGGCAAGAACTAGGTCTTATTCCTTTTGCCCTACCCAGAACCTAATTCTGGACCAGACACACAGTAGTAAATGAAAAGGTATTAGATAAATGAGTGAATGAGGGGATGTGATCAGCATGTTGGCAGGCAGTGAGAAAAGCCTCCCCAAAGAATATTTTAATGGATTCTCATCTGCTGCCACTGTGACCACGCCCCTCCCAATCGCATTGATATTTCACAGGTTTTACCGTAATCTCTCCCCAGGGTTAAAGAGGCCAATTACTCTTGCCAGGCTCCTTCTGGCAGGCATTGCCCCCCACTCTCTGAAGGGCCTCTTGAGCCATCGCGAGTCTCAAACACGGGCCCGTGATATAGGGTTTTCACATGCATTTGTTTACTGCAGTGCGCTGCTAATCGCATGCAAGATCAATTTTAGGTGGGTTGAGGGTGTTTTTAAATAGATATGCTATATGATTTAGAAAGAACTTTTCATTTTTGATAGCAAATTACAGGTTCTATTTAAAAACCCTGAAGGTTTAAAAAGTGAACTGATTTAAAGAGAAATATTAAGTTCATAAAACATGGTTATATGACAAAAACCATGAAGTGGCACCTGAATCACCAATGAATGAAAAGTAACAGATTTCATTCATGTAATCATTCGTCAAACCCGTATGGTGCATCACAAGCCGTACCTGTTCTGGATTAGGGGGATACAGACAATGCGTACTTTGTCTTTGGTCCTTGCCCTTTAAATTTCAGACAATCTCCCTGGCCACACTGCACCTTCCACTATTGGCAAGAACAATTTGTTAACATTCACACCATCATGGTCTGACCAGATTGGGTGGGAATGGCACAATCCCTTTCTGGTAAAAGGATCATGCTTGTACATGTACATGTACATCTGTATGTGTGTGTGTGTATACCTGAGTGTGGTCTGGACTTATTATTTTGCTTCTAATCCATAGAATGTGACACAGGGTATGCAGGCACACACCCACACACACTCCTCATACACAATGAACAAAATGTTAGAAATATTAGCCATACTGCAAAGGAAATGGACCTGTAAAATAACTGACCAAGAGTGGAGTTGAAAGGTAGATGGTGAGTAACAGGAAGACATTGGCATTGGCATCAGATCAGAATTCAGATCTCAGCTTTGCTATTTATTGCAAGACTTTGTGCAAATTCACACGTTCAGTGTGCATGAATGGCCAGTATGTCCAGTGTGGATATGGAACTGGGGATTGGATGATTAGTGAGAGGGGAGAATGGCAACATGTTCGGCACACTTCACATACTGTTTCTGAGCTGGATTGCCTCAAGGACACTTTCAAGGTCTGATATTCTTTGTTTCTGCGAAAGTCAGCATCTCCCTATTTTTCTAAAGAGTGGGCAATGAGTGAATACTGCAAAGATGGCAGCGATGATGCTGGTGGTAACAGTGTGGATCCCCTTCAAATTGTCCACATAGAGGTTATGGCAGGAAGCACGGGTTGGACTTACCATTTCCCTTCTAACAAGTAAAATACAGTTGAAGTAATGGGATGTGATGTTGGGTTATAAAAAGACTATGCCTTCTTTGTTGGTCTCTCTCTCTTTTTCTCTCTTTTGGTGTCCTCATGTTGTAAACTGCTCAGTGGAGAGATCCAAATGGCAAGGAACTAAAGTAACTGGTCAACTGCCAGTCAGGACCTGAGCCTGCCACCACCAAAGTAAGCACACTTGGAAATGGATCCTCCCAGGATTAGCCCTGAGATGACTGCAAAGTGAGATGATAAATACTTTAAACTTCGAAGCTTTGGAGTTATACGTGGCAGAAGAAAACTAATACAAAGAACTCCAAGTCTGGGTATCACTTGACTAGTAACATGCTGGCCTGAGTCCCATATTCTGTATATTAAGAATGACCATGAGATCAGATCTCTATATAGATACAAAAACATGCTCTGCACACACAACTACTTGGGGGCCAGAGACATACCTATCCTGAGCTCCAAACTCATATTCTAACTTCCAGAAGGATGTCTCTCTTGTGCTTCCCCACACACCATCCCTGAGATTCTCCTTAGTCCCACTTCTCGGTTGCTCCCTATTGTCAGGCTCCACAAATCTGGATCATCAGTGATTCCTACTCACCTTTACTCACCATGCCTTACTGCTGGAAGGACCAGTGACCTGCGACCACTGTCCATCTTCCCCAGGAGGATCTCATACTTGATTATGGCAGCAGCTTCCTTTTTATCTCTTTGTTTGTCCCCAGATTTCCTCATGCACTAGATCCATTACAATGGCTTATCCTTTAGCACTGATTTTTTGCTATGTAATGTGGAAAAGAGTATGCAAAAATGAAACTATCCTTAATCCTATCCTCATAAAATCCAATTTTTATACACATTTGCAGTCTCTGTCTACATGCAAAAATATATTTCACCTGATAGTAATAATAATTCTACACAGATTTTGTGTTTTACTTTCAATGCTTTACTCAATAATAAATACTCTATTTTTTCAATTTGCAACAGTATCTTTGAAATGATTACTTCCAAGGGCTGCATGCTATTCCATGGAAGATGTACATCCTAACATACCTAAATAATTCTCTTTTGGCAGTATCAGTTATTTTAAATATTTTTGTTATCAGTAACATTGGATTAATCTTCCTGGGAAAAATTGTTTGCTTCTCTCCAATTAATTCACTATAGTGAATTTGCAGGAAGAGAATCTTTAGGTCAATCATTCTGAAAACATTTTGGTACTGAATAGATGTTTCTGTTACTTTCTGAAAAGGCTGAACCTCAGATTTTTGTGCCAAGAATGAAAAACAACATCTTTATTTAAAAAAAAATTTTTTTTTTTTTTTTGAGACAGAGTCACTATGTCTCTCTCGGTAGAGCGCTCTACCGAGGGAGACACAGTGACTCTTTTCCTCAAAGTCTTCAGCTTGAGCAATTCTCTTGCCTCAGCCTCCAAAGTAGCTGGGACTATAGGGGCCTGCCACAATGCCCGGCTATTTTTGTTGTTGCTGTTGTTGTTGTTGTTGCAGTTGTCAATGTTGTTTTAGTTGGCCCGGGTCCGGTTCGAACCCACTAGCCTGGGTGTATGTGGCCGGGAGAGAGAGAGCAAACAATTGGAGAGAAGCAAACAATTTTTCCCAGGAAGATTAATCCAATGTTACTGATAACAAAAATATTTAAAATAACTGATACTGCCAAAAGAGAATTATTTAGGTATCTTAGGAGGTACCTCTTCCATCAAATAGCATGCAGCCCTTGGAAGTAATCATTTCAAAGATATTGTTGCAAATTGAAAAAATAGAGTATTTATTATTTAGTAAAGCATTGAAAGTAAAACACACTGTGCTACAGGCGCCGCCTATTTTTTAATATTTTTAAAGTGGTAAACATACTTATCAAAAAAAACTACTTCCCTTGGTAAGTGACTCATTTGACTGCATCAAAAATTTCCTATAGTAGTATGGACACATGAAAGTTTTAGGAAAAAGGGAGATGTAGAAATAAGTTAAGTCCATTTATATTAAGACCAGACATATTTTTTTCCTTTTCCAATAAGCAAGCAACCCTGGCTCTCTTTATTTACTGACCCAGCTGCCTGCTGCTCAATTTCACACCAACTTTGTCAACTTACGCCCCACTCTCAGTACTGTGCTCCTTCCCTGTGGCTGAGAAGGCGGCTGGACACAGGTCTCTCCTTCTGCATAATGCACTGGGTTCTCGGGATGCAGAACACTCGGTCCAAATGGCCCTCGCCCAGATTTTTTTATCATCAATAGTGAGACATTTGACTTTTATTCTAAACTTCCTTTTAGTCCTGTTCTCCCTTCGTCTTGCCCCCCTCATGATTCCTTCCCTCTCTTTCCCCCTCCTCCTCCTTACTTTTCATCTTCTTCTTCTTCCTTTTAAATCCAGCTTTGCACAGGCAGGCAGCCACCATAGCAGAAGTCAACGTCAGGACGGTAAAGTCAGACCACCCGGGTTCTCTGCTCAGGCCCTCCACATTCACGTCGCGTCAACATAGATGTGATCATCTCACTGTGCTTTGCTTTCCCTCATCGGGAAAATGGGAATAACTTTTCCGTTTCTTGTGTTTTTTGTGATGGTTACATAAGTCAGTCTACCTATGAAAATATGAACAGTGTTAGCACAGAGTGAGCACCCAACGATGACGTGACTATGACCAAATCCCTTCACATCATTTCTTTAGAAAAGATCCCCAGAAGTAAAATTACTGAGACACAGGGTAACAGCACCTTTTATGCTACATCCATGCATAACCTCCCAAAGCTGGTTGCACTGAGCCCCACTGGACAGTGGGGATAATTTCTAGGACTCAGCCCCCTTGGGGCCCAGGAGAAGGCATGGAGGGTAAATGATTCATTGCGGCCTGATGCTGGGCTTGCCTCTGAGGAAAATGCAGCCGCCTTCACCAACGTTATAAAATTGGTTACCCAGTGGTGTCAAGCAACAAGCTGACACTGGAGAGAACTCAAGGAGAAATACAATTGCCTCAGGATAGGGACTGCTCCTGTCAGGAAAACTCCTAGGAACATGAAGAGAGACGTGCTTAAACGGTTCTGTGAGTCATATCCAGGAATTTGTAGAACAAAAGGGCAATCACGCCACGGCCACGCGGGGCTCCTGACAGAGGGCTTTCATGGAAGGCCCGAGGAGGGCTGGAGAACAGAGGGCAGACCGAGTCATTACCTCCCTGGTGATTCCTGCCCCACATTTCCAGGAGCCGGTTCCCCTTTCTTCTTCTCGGAGGGACATTAATAGTTCACTTCTTTTTAGTAGACAGAAAGGTTCCGGGTATCTGAGGGGTTTAAGAATGACTGACATGCAGGACTGCCAGAAACTCGACGCAGGCTGACAAGACCCGACTTCCCCCAAGTCACTTACTCACCAGTTCCTGGTTGCCGGTAATTTAGCAGCAGTGGGGTGTTTTCATGGCCAACTCGAAAGTCAGGGCACTGGTTGATGCCACTGCTACTGACAATAATGGAAAAAAGTGGAGGATGTGATAATGATGATGATGATGGTAAGGACCTGAAAGCGCGACACGGGTGCCGACCGAGCACACAGGGCTGGGCGCGTGGTGTCAGTTTATTCTCACGACCTCCCCGGGAAGTGGGTACAGGTATCCCAATTGTACCTCACAGGGGTTAAGTACTGCACCCACAGTCACACAGCTGCCATGAGCCCACCATGGATTTAAATTCCTGTCCACACTTCAAATCCTGAGCTCTTCCCTCTAAATTATATGAAGTAGATGAACACGCCACCAGAAAAAACAAACAAAACCCACAAAACTATCTTGGAAAAAGACCCCCCTGCAACCATTGTGAAGGGCAGCAGACTTTTTATGTTTACAAAACTAACTTTGCTACCCTGTAGTCTGGGTTTTCGGTCTTAAAGCCAACTAAACATGTTCTCTCTGCCAGGGCTTTAGAATATAAACCTGTTCTAGATTCGTGAGTATTTTGAGATGTGGGAACTAAAAGCGGCTGATCACCACAGGCCAGAAGACTATTCAAAGGGCGGAACTGCCAGAGAGTCCTCACGATCTCACCCCCTGGGGGCAAAGCTGGAGCTGCCGTGCTTGTCAGTGACCTGCAAGTTTGCCGACCTGATTAACCGCTGATAATTACCCGGTGAAGCTGCGCGGTGGGCCGAGGGAGCAGACAGACAGCCCTGCTGGCCGGGACTTCACAGTTCATTTGCACAGGGCATTCCCCCCGGATCTCTGGACATGAGCTGGATTCATCCCACATATTTCTTTCCCTTTTCTGCTTGTTCTTTCCCCTGCCCACTATCATGCACACGTCAGGGTCACCAATTTCCTCCTATAAAGAGCTGCAGAGTGAGAAAAGAAGAGAAAAGTGGGTGGCTCATTTGCAGGACAAGCTAAGCAGTGTAAAGCACACTGAACATGGATGCTTTGCCAAGCATGTCTCCCACAAATTATGGAGTTTTTCAGGCAGATGACAGAAGGAAATTTCCCCAAATGCTCTTACTGGGCAGAGCAGAATGTCAGCTTTTGTCTGAATCAGCATGCTCTCCAGGCACCGTGGTTGAAATACCGGTTTTTATGATGACAAACCAGGTTTGAATCGTGTTCTTGAACCTTTCTGGTGTTATGACCGTGCACTGATTTTTTTGAATTTCTGGGAACTTTCCTTGCCTCGCCTTTCAAGTGTGAATAATAATAGTTTTTCAAAGCGTTGTTATAAGAAGTAAATGAGAAAAATGTAGATAAAAGAGCTTAGCACGTTGCCTGACACAGAGGAATACCCAGTAACTGAAAGCTATGATGATAACATACATTGTTATATGGGGTGTCAGAGCTGGAGGTGAGTCCAGGATGTACCAGGCCGGGTGCCATGATGCAGGTGGAGTCAGGATCCCAGGATGCTTGGGATGGAGTGAATCCTGGCCACGTCTCTTCGGCTGTACAGGAGATTGACTGAGTGTTCATTCAGGACCTAGTGTTTGACGAGGTAATTTGCTTTGGTCATCCCAAAAGACTGAGAACAAAAACTTCTTTTAGTAAACCATGGATACCTCTTGAGAATTATAACTTCATTATTTTCTTGAGAGAAGGCTCAAATAGCAGCTGTCCAATTATATCTCCTGATTTGCCTCAGAACGTGGCAGGCAGGGGAAGGTCACGTCATGTGTTAGGATCACGTTATTGAGGTTTGGTTTTCTGTTCTTTCATATTTATTCTCCCTTTTCTCACGCAAGAAGAACTTTGTGTCAAATCACCTCTTACTTAAATTTGTCAAAGGGGAAAATCTCCTGACACTAAATAAAATTTGGAAAAAGAAAACTAGTCAACCAAAATCATTTTGAGTTTTCTTCTTTTATTTTCCTTAAATGAATCCACTTAGATTTTGAGTAGTCACCATCATAATGAACTTTGGCTTCTTTCACCTAAAATTACATCATAAACCTTTATCCTTTCTTTTGGCTTTCATGGTTATCATTGCAAATTGTTCCAGTATCCATGTCCCCTAATGTTGGACATTTGGGAGGCTTCACGTTATTTTTTTTTTCTCATTCAAGCTAATGCTACAAAGAACATGATATTGAATAGATACATTTTACTTTTTAATGATTTCCTTGGGATAAATTCCTCCTGTGGAAGGATTTCTAATTCTTGATATATGTTATCGCATTTCTTCCAGAAGACCCACACAAACTTTTATTGCTCTCAGAATATTATACTTATGGAATTGCCAGAATTGAATGTTATTTTTCCTAATTTTCTGATTCTTAGCCTGGTGAGTTGTGATCAGAGTCATGTTCCCAAGGTTTAATAACTGTTTGTGTTTCATCTTAAATGGTCTGCTTTTATGAAAACCAAACCTACTTGGTTATCTTAACCCAGTAGCGACAGGTCAGCCATGGATGCCCTGTGGCTGGTGTTCAAAGGGCAGTAGCAGAGGGGGTTCCCTTGGAAGTAGACACTGATGGAGAGAGCCACGCGAAGGCTGCTTGGGATGAAGACCTTGGGAAGGGAAAAGAAGCGGCAGGATTGAGTGGACCGAGGGAGACATTAAGTTGCACTTTAGGCTCAGCAATCCTACAGCGAGTTGTGAAGATGGGGTGATGGTTGTTGAGAGTTGTCCCATTTGGGTTGAGAAGCATGGCCACTGACAACGCTGGCAATTGGTCAGTGGATACAGATAGCTCTAGAAGTGGGTGGGACCTTGGGTCGCCTGAGACCCTAGAAGGGGCTGGCAGCTGAGGCTACCTGCTTATAGAAATCCCTCTAGGTGGTGATATATCTTTCTTTCCTGAAAGGACAGCAGATCACAGTGTCCAGTCCAGGTGTCCACAGGAGTTTGAGCACAAGCACACCATGCAGTTGCATTTTCTGCCCCAGGACAATAGAGCTGCTATTTCTTATCCCACCCTGGCCCTGCAAAATCTGAGCACCTGAGCCCGGCCTCCTGCTTTCAGTCCACGCCTTGAGGCACTGTGGTGCTAGGAACAAAGCAGGGAAGAGTGAGCAGGTTAGGGTGCATGCTGCCGTGGGAGATAGAACAGGCAGGGGTGTCCCTAGGGCCACCCTGGGGAGCTCAGGGAAAGCTTCTCAGAGATAAAGCTTAAGCTAACATCGCAAGGATGAATAGTTTATCAGGCCGAGGAAAAGGCCAGCATCCCCCTCTTCCCTTCAACCCCCTCCATGTCCTCACCATGCTTGAGTTGCTCTGAGCCACGCAGGCACGTCCGCACCCAGGTTTGCTCTTGTGGTTCTGCCTCAGACGCTCTTCTTCATCTTTAGCCACTCGCTTAAGTCTTACTTGTTCCTCAAAGCCCATCTGAAACCCACCTCTTCCCTGCATCTCTCCCTGCCCCAGTCCAGGGGGGCAGGTGACCCCAAAGGCGGATTTTCCTCCCTCCACCTCTCCTCCCACAGCACCCGGCACACCCATCTGCCACCGCCTTCCGTCAATTGCTTGCCTCCTCCCCTGAACCAAGTACTTGAACCACGTGTGATCCCTCTCTCGTGGCCTGCCTCAGGGAAGGTGCGGGGCAGCTGCTGAGCCATTATAAACTAGTTGAAAGGCCATGTCTTGAAATTCAACCCCTAAGCATCATTGCCGGAACTCAGTAGCTTCTCAATAAATAGATACACACTGAATCCATTTAAATGTTCAAGTTCAATTTCCACTAGGTTTCTCTCCAGGAAATCACTTTTTCCCTCCAGTGGTGTTTGAGGGGATGTCTGTCTCCTAATCCACGGGGTTTTCTCTCCTGCTGGAGAAACCTGAGCCTCCTAAAGATCATCAGTGCTCTGCCCTAGCCCCACCCTCACCAACAGGGAGGCCAAAGCATGTCTCCTTAACACAGAGCCTTTTTCTCCTTGTGAGAAAACCAAAGCTACTTTGCTATCTGGGATGAAAAGCCCCAGCTAAAATAGACTCCACTGGGTCTTCTAGCCAAGGAGGCGGCTGGCAGAGAGGTGGGGGTGGGGTGGGGTGAAGTGGGGGTGGTGGTGAAGCACATTTTGAAGCACACAATTTCCCAGGGTCAAGGCGTTTCATTAGGAGACTTCTAGATGTATTTTTTTTTCCTCGCTCTAAAGACTCAAATAAAAGTCCAGAGAATTTACCAACTACAGTGAAACATTCTGGCGCTTTTAAATCCTCTCTCTACCATCGGGTTCCCTGTTGCCCGTTAATTGTAAACAAGTTTGCATGTTGATCTAACAAATGCCTATTTATTTTTTAGGTTCATCCTGTTTCATTTTTAATTAAAATCGTGTCATTGATTTGTTTTTAAAATAATAGTGAAGACTCTGACTTTGTAGGTTGAGAAATAAATTATCATTTGAAGGATTAGAGTGGCTCTTCTTTTGATTTTAATAAAGATTAGAAGAAGAAAAAGAAGCACAAAGGAATGAATGCAGCTCCCCCAATATAATGAGTTAGACGGCTCCCCCACCCCTTGATCAAACAGAAGAACAAATGTATTAAACAAAGAGTACAGATTTGACAAACCATCCCTGCTCTTGCAAAGGATTTTCAAGGGGATTTGGAAAGTTGTAGCCTGCCCGTGTTCTGTTATTTCTGAGTATATTAAAGCCAGTACTCTGTTAGCTTAGGTATTGTTTTTGTGTGTGCTTTGCTTCCTGGCAATAGACTCTTTAAGAAAAGCAATTGGAAGATAACCCTGGTCCTGGTTAATCTGTTCCCCCTTTCACGCACAGACCATTGTCTGGATGTGCTTCCCAAGAGGCACAGGCATTATGTCCTGGGCCCCCTTCTCCCAAGTCGCCAGCCTGTACAAAGGAGCAGTACATCTTGGGAAGAGCCTGCTGGATTTCCATTTGACACTGGAGCTGTTTTGCTTTGTGTAAGCCTCAATGCAGAATGTGCTGGTTCTCAAGAAAAAAACAAAAACAGAACAAAACATAAAAAGCAAGAAAAAACAAATTTGGCTGTGGTTTGTCAGTGTTTTTCTCTTGGGCCCTCCGCCCCAAAGGGGAACAGCTTGGGAGGCTCTTGCTGTCTTCCCGGCTGGGTGCAGGGCTCTGAATGACATCTCCCCGCCCCATGGAAGTGCTCAGGGTCTGGCTGCATCCCTAGAATAGGAACTTCCGAAACTGCCCTTTGTCTCTACATTAACTGTGGCTTTCCAGCCAGATGCAGAGACAGGATCAGCCTATCAGACAATTCTGGCTACATGCTTCAGGGCTTTCAACTGGATTTACAGGATGGCTGCCCTTGCCATGTTGATATTTAATTACTCCTTATTTATTAGTTCTTTTTTCAGGTTATAAATCCACACACACAGAGATGCTGCTGATAACTCTGTCTCTCCTTCTCCCTCTCCATCCTGCTTTCTCCATCTTAATTTCTTGAGAGTGTTCCATATTTGCTGTCTCCTTAACTCCAACGTCTGCTCACTCTTCAAGTTGCTGCACTGTGCTAGCCACCTGTCCCTCTTTTCCCTATTCCCACCTGGCTAAGGCCACCAGCTAGTGCCATTTGACTGAGGTTGTATTTGTTTATTTACGTTCTTTTCTTCCAGATCATCAGCACGTTCTGGATTGGGGTCACCCCTTGTTCATCTCTGTTGCTCATGGTGTCATGATACTCAGGACCTGTTTACTACACGAACACATTCTAGAACTATCACATTGTCACAGCTTCTCTTTCTGAGCCAAGGAAAGAAAACAACATTTCCTGAACATTTCGCTTTGTACCAGGCATGATACTGGGAACAGTCACATACGTTTTTCTCAGTCATGTTCCCTCCAACAAGCCATTTTGCAATAAGGCAAGTGAAGCTCTAAGAGACTAATTAACTTGCTCTAGTTCACACCGCCAGCGAATACATGTAGAAGATGCCAAACCCAGGGGCTGTGTTTTAGAAGGCATTTCTGTTCTTGGGGCTTGCTTGGATTTGGGTTCAAATGTTCCCGGCGTTGAGAGCACTTCAAACAAATGACCAACTCACCTGAGGTAAGCGTGGAATCCCCAAAGCACTGGAGGTGGGGAGTAGTTTTCAAGCTGCCATCATGCCCGGTGAGATGGATTCTCTTCTTGGACAGCTTGTGGCTAGCAACAACACATAATATTTAATGATATTTCTTCTCTGCTATTGCGATAGCTTGTGTTAAATTTATGAATTTTATGAATTCACTTACTCCTCAAACTGACGTCTGAGGGAGGTATTTTCATTAGTCTAATTTTTTTGATGGGAACGCTGATCCAGAGAGAGGTCTGATAAGCTACCTAGGCCAGGTAACTGGTAAATAGTGGAGCTAAAATCAAACACAGACAGGTATCATGCTATAGTTTAGTGCAGCGACTACCATATTATCTGAGGAAGCAATGTTCTTGTTTTTAAAAGTCCTGGAATTTCTACATTTGCCTGGGGTGGGAATATCTTGAATTTTTGTCATGGATTCTCTAAGCCAAACACGAGGAGTTTTTCATCACTTCCCTACATGGTGACATTTTGATACTTTACCATTTTGTTTGCTCATGGGGAACCATCTTTCACTTCATTAATCTCCCCCTAAATGCCTGAGCCCCCAAATGGAGTATGGAGTATGATATTCTAGGAATTGTCTGTCTTCTTGCTATAGCATAAATTCACTAAAATTTCAATTTGACTGGTCATATGTATTGACTTATTCTGCTCTCCCTGTTAACCAGACTTCCTTAGTTCTTTTTCAGTCAGCTGACATTATACCATGCTTATTTGATGGATATTTTTGGCATTAATTCAAGCAGTACCTTAAATTTATCCTTGATAAATTTTACCTTGTTAGATTCATCTAAACCATAATTTGTGCATGTGCTTCCAGCTCTACACTCAGAGGTATTGAAAAGTACGTAAGATTTGGAATCTGGAAAACTTGAATTCAGAGTCTGTCTTGTCACTTGCAAGTTATCTGATTTTAGTAATTCCTGTTAACTACTCTTGCCTCAGTTTTTCTATCTGTAAAATAAGGTGAATGGTATTGACTTCAGAGGATGTGAGAATCCACTGTAAGTCTTTGTAAACATGTTCCTGTTATCATTACAATCATAAATACTTCAATCCTCACTTATCATCTAAAAGCCTATCCAAAAGTCATGAAAATATGTCCCAATGTACTTTTTTCTAGCTCTTAACTTTTGTTCATCTTAAGAGGGTCTTTACATTTATGTCATGAATAGAATCGTGTCATGCAATTTGCATTAATTTCTTAGAAATGATTAGTAATTGTTTACTTTGTGTTCTTCTTCTTCTTTTTTTTTTTTTGTTTAGAAACTGGCTTTGGAATGTGAAATGCCTATTCCTACAAATGCTTCTAGTGAGCTTTAGTATTTGTATAACAACCTCAGTAATCTGATTACCTGTGCAAGGCATTCATAGAGGGTTATTACCTTCTAGAGATATAACTCAGGCCGGGCACATTACACATAAAGCCTGATGATTTTCCATCCTAGGCAAAGACAAGGTCATCTTTACTTTCCAGGCTTCCTCTGGGGGCTCAGGCTACCAGCTCTTAGTTGGAAATATGAGATAATAAGGGAACAGAGACAAGGTAACTCATTCCTGATTCATATCTCATTCAGAATTGCACCTAGATAATTTTGATCTCTCTAACCATCTGAGCTACTTAATTCTGAACATTTTGCTAGCTTTAACTTTCAAAGTCACCCCAATCTTCCAACACTTAATTGACTTTTTAGATTCGTCCATGACAGGCTTTGTTCACTAGTACCTCCCTGAGCCTTCCAGGCTTAGAGGACTTCCAGACTTACCCATTGCATCTTGTGGCACCATATGTCTGTCTAACCATTCAAGCCTTCCACAATCCCCTGGCCTATAGTTTGAGCTGTAGATCAAACTCTGTTCTTACCAGAAACGAGAGAGCTGTGAAACATATTCTTGAAAGGCTCTATTAGGTCTTTAGAGGGAGGAATGAAGTATTTTTTTCCTATGCTCAGGCAATATAAGTCTATACAGCTGATTAAAATTGGATTTCAGTCTCATGAGATAGTCTATGAATCTTAGCAGTTATGAAGGTGGACTTTGGAGTGACACAGACCTGGGTTTGAATTCTTCTTTTTCAATTGCCGCTGTATTGTGGGCAAGCTCTTTTCTTGCTAACTTTTAGTTTATTCACCTGTAAAATGGAGAGACTTATTCTATCTCATAGAATTTTTATAAGAACAAAATGAAAAAAATACATACTATGTTTATGATAGTGCCTTGTACATGATAAGCACTTTATAAGTACTAACTTCTATTTTTAACTTGACATGGCACCCATTCAGCAACTTTCTATCTAGCCTATCTGGCCCAAAGGCCTATGCTTTTTCCATTATGTCAGATGGCTTCACTTTATGACCTTAAATCTATCAATCAGTTCATAAGATCTCTCTTCTAAGGACTGTCTATTGAATTTTTATTTCAGTGATTATATTTTTCATTTTTAGAAGTTTTAATTCATTCTTTTTAAAGGATGTGTTATTTTTTTTCAAAGTGTCTAATTTTTGCCAGCTCTTTTCAATGCATTTCAGCTACTTGAGCATACTTGTATAGTCTCTAAATTGTTTAAGATTGGAGTTCTTTAGGGTTTAACTGTGATTTTTGTTTCTGCTCACAATCACTCATTATAGATCAATTTTTGATAAATTTTTAGTTTTGGATTGAGAGGTCACCTTAAGTAGGTCTTTATCCTTGGAAATCATGTTCATTTTTGACTAAAAGGTATTTACACATACGAGTGATGATATTTGCTTCCTCCAGGTACTTTAGGACTATTAGGAGCCTAGAACTTGTTTTGCATAATAGTCCAGTTTGGAGGTTCCAGAATATGTGGGAATTATAAATTAGAGCCCAGATAAACATATATACATGCAAGTTAGTGGTTACAAATTTCGAGGAGATATTATCATACACACAACCTAGTTGAAAGATACAAACTTTCTTGTCTCCTCTTTTTGGGGATAGGTATATCATTTTTAGTTTATCCTTTTATTATATGTGTTAATCTTCATGGGTCCTGGTTCAAGTCAAATGTATAAGTTCTGACTCTCTTTACATTGCATAAATAAGTACATGACATTATCTCCTTTCACAGCATAGGTATTACAACCCAGGCTCTTAGATTACTGAGTGACCATACTTGTTCTCTATCACCTCATGGAAGCTACAGCATCAGAACACATGCTTACTATCTTGTTTGAGTTCTTTCTTCATTTCTGACCTCTAACCGCTGAGGATTTCCCTCTCTTATGAGCTCATCTATGCATCTAAAAGGATATTTGTTGTGCTTTGTCTAGAATTTATAATTATTTGTGGAAGGAATTTTTTCAGGATATTTGCTGTATATTTTGCTAGCACTATAAGTCTTGCAACCAAAGCCTTTTTCCCAGTTCTAAAGACATCCCATCCTTTGTGCATCTTTTGCTAGGAAAGTTTCTGCAGCAAGGATGGTGCTTGTGGGAACTGATTTGGCATTAGGATTGTTCTCTAATAATCTAAGAGGTCTCCTTCAAGTCTTTGTGATTTAACTATTTTCTGCCCATTAGGCATGAGTAATTTTTAAAGTGGTTTTTATCATTTGACAAAAATTATAAGGTGATATGAAATATCCTAGATGATTTCCATTTAGGAAGAAAGATTTCCCATTTAGAGAAGAGAGATACTTGCATTTGTTGTACTATATGAACCATGGAAGGGAGAGCCATTTTTATGGCTTTGGGTAATGACATCTTATTTTTCTTCAAAAAATGATTGGTCATTTCCATTGCTCAAGCCCACTGAGTGTTATCTCACTGAAAACAAACAAATAAATGGAAATTATAAGCATTTGCCTGACTGAGAAAGAAACCCATACCAATGCACATCCACCCTGCTACTTCCCTTCACTACTTTTTGTATGAAAATAAGCTTCAGGGGCGGCACCTGTGGTTCATCGAGTAGGGCTCCAGCCCCATATACCGAAGGTGGTGGTTCAAACCCAGCCTTGGCCGAACTGCAAAACAAAAATAGCTGAGTGTTGTGGTGGGCGCCTGTATTCCTAGATACTCGGGAGGCTGAGGCAAGAGAATTGCCTAAGCCCAGGAGTTGGAGGTTGCTGTGAGCTTTGTGATGCCACGGCACTCTACTGAGGGTGATAAAGTGAAACTCTGTCTCTACAAAAAATAAAATAAAATAAAATAAAAAGCTTCAGATCTTCTCTATAAAAGTCATCAAGTCTGTGGACTCCAGACAGCCTCTTTTTGGCCCAGGAAATGTGTCTGTTTTGTTTCATATCACCTCATTCTGCAGTAAATTGTGACTTCTGGGGCATCAGGGCAGCATAATTACTGAGCTTTAAAAGGCTTAGGTTTCAAGACTGAAGGACCAAAATGTTTGCTGATTGCCAAGAAGCCATAGGATTATTTTATTTTAACTAAAGATACATGAAGCAGGGCAGGGAGAACATCATCTTTCGAGTCAGTCAGAAATGAATTCCAATCCTAGTCTTGCAACTCATTGACAGTGTGATATTTGGAAAGTTACTAAACCTCTCTGAGTCTCACATATATGAATTAGAATCAATCTGCAAGGTGTAGGAAACTAATATTTGTGAAAGGCCTCATTTAGAGGTAGCAGAGTGGAGTGGAGATTTTAGAGCCATCAAGATATAGATGCAAATTTCAGCTCTGCCAATTCCATTTGTCTAAGTTGGAGACAAAAATATGTACCACACACATCAATTAGAAAATCTCTATAAAGCATTTGGCCCACCACGTAGGTTCCTTTTCTGTTAGCTCAGTCCTTGGTCGTGCATTCGGCACTAGTCCCTCACTCCCCGAGGAACTCTGGAATTTGACTACACTGCAGGATGAGGCCAATTGCTCAGTTTTTCACCTAAGTAAGATGACCCCTTTCATTCTCCTCCTCTTAGTTTTCCAGACAGGGGGGTTATTGGAAGCCAGGAATGGCTCCAGGCCAGCAGACCACTTCCTGTCTGCCACCTCGCCCTCCCACCGAGCTGTCCATGTACAGCCGCTGGGGGCTGTGACAACAGGACCCAGAAAAGAGGCCACTGGCGAAGGTCTGGCCTTCAATTCCTGAGAGGTGCCTGGAGTTTTCTGGAGACAGATGGGGCTCTGTCAGCGGCCGGCAGCCTGGAGAAGTGAACAGGGCAGTGTGGCAGGCTGTTCCTCTGAGCCAGCGCTCTCCCTGAGGTTTGAGGTTTTAAAGCTTTAATCGCAGAGATCATAGCCATTCTGTTTTATTGCAGTGCCAAAAAGGATCACCCCAGCCCAATGCGGGTGATGGCAGCTCTTTCCACAGGCCCTCGGCCTGGCGTGGAAAAGCCATGGCTGCCAGCCCCAGAGCTTCCTGCCGGGTTTGTGTTTCCCTTCCCATTAAATCCTCCCTGTGCTCAGAAGGCCGCTCCACTTTCCCATCTCTCCAGCTCTGCCTCTGGCTTCTTTAAAGGCTTCAGTGTTTCCTCAAATTAAGAAACCCAGCTGCTCAAGGCCCTTTGTTCAGTGTCTCGGGGATGACCTTTCAGATAATTCGTCCCCACTCGCAGGGGCTGAGCTTTGCTGGTATTTAGACTCAGAGCTTCCTTGGCTAATCGGAATTTATTATCCTCTTTGTGAGGAGACTATGAGGTTCTTTTTCTCCATGGAGGGCTGTCTTCTGGGTGAGTGATACATGGGCTGGCCCCCGGCTCTCTAATCCTGGCAAGCTCTGTTTCCAGGTTATGTCTCTATGGGCCCCAGAGACTCTGTGTGTGTGTGTATACGTGTGAGCATGCACACGCTCACTTGGCCATAGAAAATACTTTCAGGATCTCAGCATCATTCCAGGATAAAGGAATCAATCAGATTAGAGTTGAAGGAACTTGGAATCTTCACTTTAACCTTCCGAAATCCATCCTAGAAGGTTAACTATGTGGAGGGGTTTGCTCTAGCTTTCTAATTATTCTGACAGATCTGATTAAATCTTGCTCATTGGGTGACTTTTTTAGCCTTTTAATCATTTTTAAGCTTACATTTCAGGAGCATTGAGAACATTCACGTTGCTGGGCCACCACCACCACTGTTCATCCACAGAATTTTCTCATCTTCCCAGACTGAAACTCTGTACCCATTAAATGATAACTCCTGATTCTCCTCTCTTCTTAGGTCATTACCATTCCGTTTTCTTTCTCTGTGAATGTGACTACCAAAAGTCCCTCAAGTAAGGGGAATCATTCTGTGTCTGTCCTTTGTGTTGTCTTACTTCACTTAGCATAATGTCTTCCAGGGTCGTCCATGTTTAGAAAGTATTAGGACTTCCTTTCTTTTTAAGGCTAAATAATATTCCATTGTTGATTACTAGTTTCCACATTTTGGCTTTTGTGAATAATGCTGCTATAAATATCTTTATACAAATATTTTTGGGGGTCATGGTTCTCAACACACCTAAAAGTGAAAGCACTGGATCATATGGTAATTTTATGTTTAATTTTTTTAGAAAGCTACTATACTTTTTTCTACAGTGGCTGCACCATTTTAGACGCCCATCAGCAATGTATGAAGGTCTCAATTTTTTTCACTTCCTACTGCAACATTTGTTATTTTCTGTTTTTTTTCCTAATAGTTATATCCTAATGGGTTTGAAGTGATATGTTATTCGAATTCTGAGGATAATAAAAATGAGAACAGCTGCATTACCAATCATTTATTAAACTCATGCTTTGTACTAAATATTTAACAGATATTACCTTGTGAATCTTCAGAAAAAGCCTGTGTGATTTGTTGTTGTCTCCACTTTACAGAAGGGGAAACTGAAACTCAGAAAAGTAAGGTAATGTGTTCAAAATAAAATAACTAAAAATTAGCAGAGCTGGGAGTCAAGTTCAGGGCTGTCCAAAGTCCCTTGTCCATGACCTTTAACAACTCTTTTTTTTTTTTTTTTTTTGCTGGGGCTGGGTTTGAACCCACCACCTCCGGTATATGGGGCTGGCACCCTATTCCTCTTTGTGAGGCTTTGTGAGCCTCTTTGAGCTACAGGAACCGACCACAATTTTTTTTTTTAAATCAGATAGATGTGCTCACATCAAAATTTGGGATTTCCCCCTCAGTTAATGCATTACTAATTCTAAAGGGCTTCAAAATGTAAAGCCATAGTCTTACCATAAGTTTTGAGATGTTGGCAAGTTTCCTGGACACATGAGTATACAAATCTGAAAACATGGTTACCTGGGAATCATTCCAAGGCTTCCTTGAACCCTCATGTGGCCTGACGTTAGTTGCTGAGGTGACAGAGGCAAGTGAGGTATGAGCCTTTCTTGCAGGGAGCACATAATCTAGTATGACAAATGCCTTCTCAGGTATTATCCTACAGGGAACTGTGGGCTGGGGGAGAGAGGTAACCGTGGGATAGTGTGCAGGGGGTTGTAACCAGAGAATAGGGAAAGGTCCTCAGGAACACAAATGATGGAAATAGTCCATCTTTAGACAGGGGAGGTCAGGGAAGGATTCACATCATGTGAATAGAATATTTCAGGATAAGCTCCTGTTAGAGGATGATGACAGCAAAAGTGGGAAGATATTCTGGGTATGGAAACACCAAACACAATGACTTATAGCAGGGAGGGAATGGAAGTTGTGTAAAGTGGTGTAAATATGTCAATATCTCTGTAGATCAAGGGGCACACTAAAGAGTGGCAGAAATAGGATTGGAAATACAAATACAGGCTACCAATTAAGATCCTTTTCTGTCGGCTCAGCACTTGTAGCTCAAGCAACTAAGGCGTTAGCCTCATACAACAGACCTGGTGGGTTGGAATCCAGCCCAGGCCTGCCAAACAACAATAACAACTACAAGCAAAAAATAGCTGGGCATGTGGTGGGTGCCTGTAGTCTAGCAGTAGGGAAATTAAATATAATAATCGTTTACATAAGTTCATTGCTGTTATGTGCTGGCATTGTACAAAACATTACATGAATTCCTCTTTCAATTTCTACAACAACTGTACAGAAAGGGTATTATCATCCCATTTTACAGATGGGGAAACTGAGATTGAATGGGTTAAATAGCTTGTACTAAGCCACATTTCAGTAAGACTGGAGCTAGCATTTTCATCAGCATTGTGGTAGCCCAAGGAAAAAATACCAACTGTAATTGGGACAGTCATGGTAGGATAAAAAAATAGTGACTGATATGCACAGTATTTAAAAGGTAGAGACAACTAAAAATGGTAGACGGTTAGGGGAAACTGAAGATGATGAGTGACTAGACTTATGGAATGAAGAATGAGGTGCCAGTGAAGACTCTCACATGTCTGGTTGGGAGAACTCGACTAGGCATGCCTTACACTGAGAGAAGAGCAACATAGGACAGGGCAGGACAGGACATTAGTGGGCTCTGTTCTGCACGAGCTGTCCAGTCCAGAGAAATAATTTATTGATAAAGCAACCTCTTGAAATATGAACTTATATTCATCATATTAACGATGAATCTTCCCCTGCCATATGAGTCAGTGCTATAATATGAATAAATGAATGGTCAAGAAATCTAGAAATTGCTAATTTTATAATACATTTAGAGTAATCCAGATTAAAAGTACATATTCAATGATAAAGCATTGCCTGAAACATGCAGAGATATTGTGTGATGTGTGAACTTTGTGACTACTTGGTCTGCTTATACACAATCTGCATTCTATTATTTTTCTAATAGATCTGTTAATTGTATATGTACGAACCTTTTGAATCTGCATCATCTTCTTGGTCCTCACTCTCAATGTGATATTTCATTTCCTGGTCATATCTCACTATCTGCAACAACTTACCCTCTTCTAGAATCAACCCTTTAAGCCCATTCTTTGTGGAGCCTCTGGAGAGAGCCTTTAAATGTGGCCGCTATCCATATAATTTTATTGCTTAAAATCTTTCATTGGCTCCATATTGCCTGTAGGGCACTCAAGGGCTTGGCCATCTGTGTCTTTCTTCTTTTTCACTGCCAGCTGCAACAATATATTACTATTTATCATACAATAAACTAGCTCTGCCATGTCACAACTCTGTTTTTGTGCATGATGTTCAATGTACCAAAAGGCTCTTCTTATCTTTTTGATTTGGAAAATACCTATTCATCCTTCCAAACCCTGCTCTTCTCTTTTCTAAGAACTATTCTCCAGTTCCCAGAAGAGTTGATGGTTAATTTTCCTGCATATGAAAACACATTTGATGTATCTACTTCATGCTACAGACCACGAGCTCTCTGAGAGTAAGGACCTGACCTGGTATCTCTGGAGCTCTTCAAGGTCCCTATTACACCCGATAGAAGGAATGGTTCCAAAGTTGCTGGTGAAATAAATGAATGAATGAATATGCATTATGAAAATGAAATATTATTCTTATAGTAATGAATGTTATAGTAATTATATATATAGTAGAACCTCTGTAAGTTGACCACCCAACAGACTATAATAAACTGGTCAACATAATGAACTAAGCCTACTGTACTGATATGTACACGTGGTGCATGCCCAGTCTCTGAAAATTCGGTCAACTTAAGGAAGTGGTCAATGTAGAGAGGTGGTCAACTATGGAGGTTCTATTATATATATATATATATAGATAGATAGGTAGATAGACACATAGATAGATAGATAGATAGATATAAAGGTCTTACTACTCAACATATAACATATGTTGTATAACAATGAGTGTCACATAACTATTTGCTATTATTATTAGACTCCTGCATAATTTCTGTCCATTCTTCTTTCTAGTTGGTTTTGTTATCCAAGTAGATTAAAGAAAATAAATATCTTTTATATCATTCACATTCCTCTGTAACATCTTATATAATTTAGTCAACCTATTTATAGATTTGTCATGGATGTGCAGCCCCCACAGTCTAAATTTCTATTCATTTTCTTCCTAACCACGTGTGGTGAAGCTCTCTAACTACACCCTGAACCCCATCCCTCTATAGTAAGGGGATAGATATTTACTTTCTTTTCTCCACCAACATTTCCCAATCCCGTTTGCTTTTCTAGCTTATTCACTAGTGTTTTAAATCTCTCATGAATCTCAGAGGTTCTCTGCAATAACATTAATCTTTATTGCAAAAGACTGCCACATTCTTTTGGTATAGATTTATCCTTGCAGATTCTTCCCCAAATAAATAAATAAAATGGAATGGCACATTTCCACAGCTGAACAGTGAAGTTTGTTTTTCTTCTGTGAGGCTGAACATTTATTGATGAATCCATATTGTACTGACAGCAACTTCTTCAATAATTTCATGGGTTGTGTAGCAGTTGGTAATAGTGCATGCATGTGGGCAGGGAGAGTTATGCAAATATCAATAATAATTATGCTTGGTGTATGCAAATTCCACCAGGTATTTTCAGAGATTAATCTTCCAAATTACTTTTTCACAATTCAGGAAAATTGAAATGTGCATTTAAATAATTGTAGAAAAATTTAAAAGCGATCTCTACTCATTTAAATCATCCAGTAAAGGTACTATTGCAAACAAAGGGATTGTAGATTTTTCAGTCACAGCAGCCATACTGTCAAAACAGAATTATAGAGATCATGCTAGCTGTGCTTTGTTTGTAGACAACTTACCAGGGATGACAGTGCTTGGATACATTAGGCTTAAAACATTATAATTAATATTCCTCAAAAGTCATTAGTAAGAAGAAACACTATGGTTTATTTGTTTATATACTCACTTATCTGTTCTTTGTGTGTTAATATCTCCATTTATTAATTATCCATCTATCAAATAAATGATTATTAAGTATGACTGCATGTCAGGAACTGAGGTAAGGGAATTTAAGGGGGAGAAATCCTTTGGCTTGGGCCTTTGGCTCAAAGTGGGCCAACTTTACATAGTTTAGCCATTTAGAAGTCTTTACATTTCCTCCATGAGTTAATATGAACTGTAACTTCATATGAAATCCAGATTGTGGGGACAATAATCAGTGCATTTACATAAGCAAAGTGCGTTCAGGGTCCACTTCCACTTTTGTGCAGTTTTAACTGCTTAAATTATGGCCAGAGGCTTTAAATGCTAAGTCACCTTAGGTTTCTCTGACTTCCTTGAGTATTTGAAATGATGTTCTCAAGGAAAATATTGAATTAGTGGATAAAGGGACAGAAAGGTACATAAGCCGCACCCTCAAGAAGCTGACATCTCATAGGCGTCTGGGACAGGGAGCATTCGCCAGTTAATAATGCTCCTGACTGACATACTACAGACACAGGCATCAGCACACAAGAAGAGAATGAGGCAGCCTGTTCTTTCAGGGGTGATGGGGTTGCTTTGGGGATGTCCTCAAGTTGTGCATTGGGAATGGGTTTTGCATTGAAAGGTGGTGGAAGCAGCTGTTAAAGAAAGAATACTCCAAGGCTTTTGACCTCTGTTCAATAGTTATATGACTGTGAAGTCTTAAAAATTAGCCTCATCTGTAAAATGAAGATGGTAACACCAATCTCAGAAAGAATTTGGGGAGAATGTAGCTCATGTTTGCCAGAGTACTCCTTTAAATTTAATCAAGCAAGGAATACTAGGTGGAAGGGATAGCACACAGTAAAGGCACAGAAGCAGGAGGAAGAAACCCACATTAGGACACTGGTGCTAAGACCCGTTTGTCAACAGCTTAGGGTTCTATAGAAGACCAGAGGCAGTAACCACAAATCTGCCAGTTGTCTGTTTTGTGACCTTAAATTTGTGACTTTATTGTTTTAGTTTTAACTGTGAAGAAAACTCATTTTTAGAAAGTAGTATGAAGAGTATGCCAAGAACTAAATGTAAACCTTCCATTTGGTCCTACAATGCCATCACTAGGTATGTACTCAAAAGAAAAAATGTCATTTTTGTCATAAGGACTTTTGCACTCAAATGTATGCAGCCCAATTTATGATTCCAAAGATGTGGAAACAATCCAAATGCTCTTCAGTTCATGACTTGATTAATAAACTGTGGTATTTGTATACTATGGAATATTAGCCATAAAAAGATGGAAATTTTATATCTTTTGTTACAACTTGGATGGGTTTCAATAATACTCTCCTAGATAAAGTATCATAAGAATGGAAAATCAAGCATCCAATGTACTCAATGTTAAATTGACACTTGTAAATTAACAAAACAGTGCACATATGAAAGAAAAAATCAATTAAATTCAAGAAGGGGAGAGCGTTTTTTTTTTTTTTTTTTTTTGAGACAGAGCCTCAAGCTGTCACCCTGGATAGAGTGCTGTGGCCTCACAGCTCATGGCAACCTCCAATTCCTGGGCTCAAGCGAGTCTCCTGCCTCCGCCTCCCAAGTAGCTGTGACTACAGGTGCCCGCCACAACACCCGGCCATTTTTTGATTGCAGCCATCATTGTTGTTTGGCGGGCCCAGGCTGGATTCGAACCCGCCAGCTCAGGTGTACGTGGCTGGCACCTTAGCCCGTTGAGCCACAGGCGCCGAGCCGGGGGAAGGGTTTTGTAAGTTCGCACCTGACAGTTGGGATACATTGCACAGGGGTACTGCACACTTCCTCGAGTGAAGTTCATAACTACAACTTGGACTTCATCTTACAAACACAAACAATATTGTCTAATCATATGTACCCTCATGTTAATCTGAAATAAAGAAAGGAAAATCATTTTATGTTTCCCCCAAGGGATGAGAGATGAGTTGACACAAAGACTGTATGCAAGTAAGGCCCTCGCGTTCCTCTGCTGATTGGTGGTCTCTATTCATTTGATTGTTTAGTTTTGTTTACTTTTTATTTATTTATTTTTTAATCAATTTCTGTCAATGGATGACTTTCTAGTACAAATACTTTTGGCTTGGACCTGTAGCTCAAGATGGGCCTCAAATACATAATTTAGCTATTTCTTTGCCCATGTGTGTCAAGTCAACTGAGATGATCTTCAGAAAGATACCTCTAATCTAGAATAATGGCTCTGAAATATCCTTATCAACCATGATAATATTCCAGGAGGGTGTTTTTGTTTTTTTTTTTTTTTTTTTGAGAGCAACATTGAAACTATCCTTTCCAGTAAATGAGTAATCATTACCACTGACTCATTGGACTAAATAATTGAGCCAAAGAATTTGGTAGAAATTGACCTCTGTCCCTCCAGGTCATCAGGTGACCTGTTGTGTTTTTCTCCACTTTCAAGTGTTGGTTAGTTTTTTGTTTCTGTTTCCCATGGCTGTATCTGTGATCCCACAAAAGGCATACTGATAACAGAAGGCAAAATGGAATGATAGAGAAAAGTCGGGAGCACCAAAATAGGGACAGTGTCTTTCTCTTTTTTCATCTATTCATTCGACAATTCCTGCTGACACTGCAGTAGGAGCCATAAAGATGAAGGTCAGGAAGGTACTATCTGTACCTCTGAGGCACTTGGAAGTTGGGAGGGGGACAGTTCACTAACCCTAAGGGCCAGTCCTTTAATGAAGGATGTTCAGTTGCTCTAGAAGCTTTGAGGAGGGAGTGACTAAGGAGCCTGGGAGAGCTGGGAAGGCTTCACGGAGGAGGTGTTATTAGACTGGGTCATGATCACAAGAAAGAAAAGGGGAGAAGGGTGTCCCAGGCAGAGGAATTATTACTTCTATGATAAAATCCAAGGCAGAGAAAGATTAGTTCATAGAAAGATATATAGCTCTAAGGGATTCAGGGAAGAGAAACATTTTCCATAAAAGGGATAAGAAAGACACTTCAAGGAAATGGTATTTAAAATGGGCCATAACATTTCAGAAAGGACAGAGGAGGCTAGCGAGAGCATTTCAGATGAGGGAGACAGTATTTAGGCATTGAAGGAGGGGAGATGTAAGGGACAAAGCCACACAAGTAGGCAGCAGCCTTTCACCGGGAAAGACCCAAACTTGTGGGGGGGGGCACAAATAGGGGAGCTGTGCCGCGTGGCAAGAAGAGCGCTGTCATTAGAGTCTGAGGAGCTTGAGTTCAAATCCAGACTTTAATAAGAACCTTCATTAGCGCTTATCTGCATAATTTCCTTAGTCTCATTCTCTTTATCGCTATAACAGGGAAAATAACATTTGCTTGTGATGGTGGATGAGAAGATTTAAGGTGATGTGTTAAGCCCTTGGCATGTAGTTGGCATCAGCACCTGGGGGTGATGAGGAGGGTTTTGATTTGCCATTCCCCGTCTCAGGGACAGGTAGACATTTGTATCTCAGTAATAAAGTCAGGTTTAGTGGCTCCAGGCAGTGAAGGACGATTGTGCCTTCCATTGAGCCTACCCTTTGGCTTCCATGTCTGTTTCCCAGGTAAGGAGCACAAATATTCCTTGCTCTGCTGGCAGAGTTGAGCCCACCTTGGGAGGCCCTTTCGTGGACTGTTCTTCCCATCCCACCAATAAACCCACTGCCTCAGAGCCCCTGAGAGGTTCTGGCAGGAAGCAGAGCTGCAGCTGTGACCAGGCCAGGTTGCTCCATCTCCAGCAAATATTTAGAGTGGCTTAGTGCCTGCTGCTCCTGCCCTGACATAGAGGAAGCTGAGAGCCTGGCCAGCGGGCTGCAGCCAAGAGGATGCTGCCAGTGTGGGAGCCAGGAGCGGCAGAGACCCTGTGCAGGGCCAGTCTCGCCAAACCGTGGGGAGGGGCTTCCGTGGGCTGTGCCACGGCTGTAGATGCAGCTTCTCCCAGGGGCCCACCTGAGTGAGCAGGACTGACACTCAGACCTCGCTCTTCCTGGCTGATGTGAGGCTGTGTTCAGGGGCAAGAGTGCCGTAGGGAACAAGGAGGAAGCCAGGGCACAGTGAGGGAGCATGGCAGAGTATGTCCAAAGGCAGTGTCTGCCGGGGGTCCTTATCTGTCCAAGGCTGAGACTTACTTCCGTCATTATTAAAAATCTGTTAGCAGTGGTGTGCTGGTACTGGTTTAACACCAGATTTAGGAAGGAAGAAGGAAGGAAGGAGGTAAAGAGGAAGGAAGAAATAAAGGAAAGAGGAAGATAGGAGAAAGGAAGGAGGGAGGGAGAGAGAAAGTACCTTGATTTGTACCTTTTAAGGCTGTTCATGATGTAAAAACTTCCCCCATAAAAAGAATCAACTCACAGAGCTGAGAAAAAGCACGAAGTAACACACCCTTACGAAGTATTTCCACCATAGATAATAGATACAAACAACCTCAAGAGCATTGGTAACAGTAAAAGGTGATACAATTATTAGAAAGAGAGAAATTGTGAATATTTATTACCTTTGTCTTTAATATAATTTATTTGATTATAAGTTTGTATACTTAAAGATTTAACAATTGCCTCACAAAGTTCCCAATACTTTTTGGAGGGAGTGCAGAAAGCTTTTGTTTCACCTTCTCTGAGAAATACGTCCTCTGTCTTTTGCTTGCATTTGGGGAAAAATAGTCTGGCTGTCTGGTGTGCAATAAGAAAGCTGTTTTTATTTATTGATTTATTTTAATGTATTGAGGTAAAATACACGTAACATAAAAATGAACTTTTTTTTTTTGAGACAGAGCCCCAAGCTTCACCCTGGATAGAGTGCTGTAGCATCACAGCTCACAGCAACCTCCAATTCCTGGGTTCAAGGGAGTCTCCGCCTCTCAAGTAGCTGCTACTACAGGCGCCCACCACAACGCCTGGGCATTTTTTGGTTGCAGCCATTGTTGTTTGGCGGGCCCGGGCTGGATTCAAACCTGCCAGCACAGGTGTATGTGGCTGGTGCCTTAGCCCGTTGAGCCACAGGCGCTGAGCCAAAAATGAACTATTTTAAGGCAAACAACTCAGTGGCTTATGGTACAATCGTGAACAACCACCACCTCTATCTGGCCCTAAACGTTGCTGTCACTCCAAAGCTAAACCCCTGTGTTAGTTTGCTGGGGTTGCCACAACGAAGTGCCAGAGACTGGGTGGATGGCGTAATGGAACTGTTACTTTCTCACTGTTCTGGAAGGTGGAAGTCCAAGTGAGGTTGGTTTCTTCAGAGGGCTTACAAGTGGGGTCTTTTCCTTTCTTCATGGGATCATCTCTCTTTTTGTGTCGAGGTCTAAACTTCTTCTCATGAGAACATCAGTTGTATTGGATCAGGGCCTACCCTAATGACCTCATTCTAACTTAATTATCTCTTTAAAGCAGTGGTTCTCAACCTTCCTAATGCTGCGAACCTTTAATACAGGTGACCCCCCTACCCTACATTATTTTCGTTGCTACTTTGTAACTGTAATTTTGCTACTCTTATGAATTGTAACGTAAATATCGGATATGCAGGATGTATTTAGGTGACCCCTATGAAAGGGTCGTTAGCCCGCCAAAGGGGTCACAACTCACAGGTTGAGAAATGCTGTTTTAAAGACTCTGTCTCCAAGGCAATTACCTTCTGAGGTACCAGGGGTTAAGACTTTAAAATATGAAGCCTGGTGGGAGGCTGGATGTCACAATTCAGCCCCTGATAACTCCTTGTCCAGTAAGCAGGGTCTCTCTCTACCCTCTTCCTCTCAGCCCCTGGCCACCAATAGTCTGTATCCTGTCTCTACAGATTTACCTATTTTGGATATTTCATGTAAAAAGAATGGTATAACGTGTGACCTTTTGTTTCTGGGTTCTGTCGCTTCACAACATTGTCATTTCATGGGAATACATGGCTTACCTGAGTATCATTAGCTATCCATGTTGTGGTTTAAAAATATGAGGCCAGGGTTCTAAAGGGCTACCAGGAACAATTGCTCTGAAATTCTCTCAGGGCCCACAAAACTGACCAATATTTGGCAGATAATCTTGCCTCTCATTTGTAAGGCTGGAGGCAAGAATATTGATCAAGAGAGCACTATAATAGTTGAGGCCAGACAGTTTTAAGATATGGGTAGGGAAAGAGAGAAGGGAATCAAAGGGGAAGTTTTCATCAAAGTGATTAGAAAATGTAAGTCACTCTTAAATGCTTAGACATTTCGTTTTTGAAAAGTATATGAAAGTATAATGTAAAGAAAACAAAAATCACCTCTGGATCACAACTCAGTTAACATGAAATATTTACTTTTCTTTTTTATCAAAGAATGACATAGGCACAGAAAACTGCATAAATGATGAATTTTTTTGTTTTTTTTTTTTAGAGATATAGTCTCACTTTGTCCCCTCAGTGGAGTGCTGTGGCATCACACAGCATACAGCAACTTCCAGCTCCTGGGCTTCCAATTCTCTTGCCTCAGCCTCCCGAGTAGCTGGGACTACAGGCGCCTGCCACAATACCTGGCTATTTTTTTGTTGCAGTTTGGCTGGGGCTGGGTTTGAACCCACCACCCTTGGTATACGGGGCTGGCATCCTACTCACTGAGCCACAGGGGCCACCCATAAATGATAAAATTTTAAGTATATCCATGTATCTGCCTTCTGGATCGCGAAATGCCCTCTTCTACTAATAGTAGTAATTACTAGTGTTGGTCTATTTTTGAGCTTCATGTAAAGAGAATCAAATTAGACTCTTCTGTATTGTCTTGACATTTTGTAAAATTGATTCATGTAGTTTTGGAAAGTAGTTGTTCTTTTATTTTTATTTTTATTTTCCCTACTCTTCCATTATATGAATATGCTACAAATTGCTAATTGAGCTTATTAATGATGGGCATTTGAGTGATGTACAAGTTTTGGATATCATAACCATGTTGTTGTGAGTATTCTTGTTCTGGTGGTCCTTAGTATACCATGTACTTGTCAATATGTTATCCGGTAGGGTTCATCCTCCCAAGTGTTTCGTCTTGTGTTGAGTATTATCCAGGGATGGAATTGCTTGCTGGTCATTGCATGCCTCAGAATTAGGAAATCAAAGAGTCTTCCATGGTGGCTGACCACTCTCCACTCTTACCACAGTATATCAGAGTTACTGTTGCTACACATCTTCAACATCACTTGGTAACATCAGTCAATTTAACTTCACCATACTAGGTTTTGTTAACTGGTATACAATTGTATTTTAGCTTACATTTTCAGTCAACTTTATGATGGTTGTTCATATGTTCATTCACCATTCGAATATTTTTCTTCTAGGAAGTTTCTGATAATCTTTTGCTATTTTTGCTTGTTTGACATTTTTGTTGCTTTATTAAGGTAGACCTGACAAATAAAATTATATATACTTAAGGTGCACAACATGATGTTTTGTGTACATATATACTATGAAATGATTACTATGATCAAGCTAACATAAGCATCATCTCACATAGTTCCTGTTTGCTAGTGAATATGGTGAGAACACTCTAGATCAACTCTGTTAGCAAATTTCAAGGTATAATATAGTATTAATAACTATAGTCACCATGTTATACATTGGATCTCCAGAATGTATTTATCTTACATAATTGAACCTTTCTACTCTTTGACCAACATCTCCCCATTTTTCCCAACTCTCAGCTTCAGGTAACCACCATTCTACTCTCTGCTTTTATGAGTTTAACTTTTTTAGGTTCCACATACAAATGTAATATCTGTGTTTCTGTGTCTAGCTTATCTCCCTTAGCATAATGACCAGCTTCATCCATGTCATCATGAATGGCAGAATATCCTTGATCTTTGAGGTTGAATAATATTTAATTATATACACACATATATACATATTTTCTTTATCCATATATCTGTTGACATACAAGTTGTTTCCATATTGTAGCTACTGTGAAAAAAGCTACAATGAATGTGGGACTACAGATACCTCTTTGATATAATGCTTTAATCTTCTTTGGATTATACTTAGAAGCATACTTAGGGGTAAGATTGCTGGGTCATAGGTGGTTCCTTTAATTCTTCGAGGAACCTCCATTCTGTTTTCCACAGTGGTGGTATTAATTTACATCCATACTGACAGTATCTAAGAGTTTTCTTTCCATATCCTCATCAATAATTGTTACAATTTGTCCTTTAATACCTATACCAAGTTCATAAGGTATTCTATACTATATTCTAAAAGTTTTATTGTTTTAACTTTCATATTAAGTCTATGATCTAGCTAGAATTGATTCTATGTATGGTGTAGGGAAGAGGTCAAGTTTCTTTATTGTTCCATTCAAATGTAGAGCTGACCCAGTACCTTAATCATAAATCTTGAGATTGTTTATATATAGTATTGTTTTTAGACTTATTATTTTATTCCATTCATCTATTTTTCTATCCTTCATTTCAATATGTCTTACTCTAGCTTTTTAAAGAAGCCTTAATTATCTAGGACATTGAATCTTCCAAAAGTTTTCTTCAACATTACTTTTGCTATTCCAAGGTATTTGCATTTCCAAAGACATTTAGATTAATTCTGTCTATTTCTACAGGACGTCTTGCTGGGATTTTGCTAAAAATAAGTTTGTTTGATTTTTTTTTTAACTGATGAGGAGGTTTTGCATTTTAGCAAATGTTTCTTCTGCATTATATTGAGAAAATAAAATGACTTCTCACATGGTTATGAATTGCATGAATTGCTGTTTGAATGTTATACCATCCTTCAATTCTTGAAATATACCCAATTTGATCATGGTGAACTATTCTTTTTATATACACTTATTAATTTTTATGTTATTTTAATAGAAATTTAATTTTGCATGTATGCACATAAGAAAAATTGGTCTGTAATTTAACTTTTTTGTAGTGTTTCTGTCAAATTTTATAACCAAATTATGCTGAACTCATGAAAGACATGTGGGTATTTCTCCTTTTTCTTATTCTGAACTTTTAATTAATTAATTTATTTTTTGAGACAGAGTCTCACTTTGTTGCCCTTGGTAGAGTACTGTGGCGTCACAGCTCCCAGCAACCTCAAACTCTTGGGTGCACTTGATTCTCTTGCCTCAGCTTCTGAGTAGCTGAGACTACAGACATCCACAACAATTCCTGGCTATTTTTAGAGATAGGGTCTTGCTGTTGCTCAAGCTGATCTCGAACCTGTAAGCTCAGGCAATCCACTCTCCTCAGCTTCCTAGAGTGTTAGTATTATAGGCATGAGCCACATGGGGTCCAGGCTGAAATTTTTAAATATAAGATTAATGTTATTCTTTACATACATCAAAATTTATGAGTGAAGTCAGCTGGGCTTGAGATGTTCCTGCAGGAAGGATTTTATTCACAGATTCAATTTCTTTAGTAGAAGTATAGACTATTTTGTTTTTAAAAATTGGTCTTGAGTTAGTTTTAGTAAGTTGTATTGTTCTAGATATTTCTTAATTTTATCTGAATTTAAAAGTTATTAACATCATCTTTTATAAGTCCTTTATTATCTTTCCAAGGTTTTCAAAGTCTATAACTATGTTTCTCCTTATTTCTAATTGCTAATACATTATTTCTCACTTTTTTAACTTCATTAATCTTGCCAGAGCTTTATCAATATTACTAATTTTTCATGAAGAATCAGCATTTCATTTGGTTGATTCTCTGTTGTTTAATTTCTCTTCTTTAAAATAATTGATTTAATTTTATTTTCTTTAGGTTTAAAGTTCTTTTTTGTCTTTAACTTCTTGAGATGGGCACTTAATTGTATACAACTTTCTTCTTTTCTATTACATGCATTTTAAGATAATAATTTCCCTCTGGGAACTGCTTTAGCTCTATTCCTAAATTCTGCAAGGGGTTTTTTCCCACTATAATGTAATTCAATATATTTTCTATTTTTCATTGAGATTTCCTTATTGATTTTTAGGCTATATAGAGGAATATTGCTAAAATCCAAATATTAAAATATTTTCCAATTATGTTTCTACCTTTTTTTTTTCTGGCATAATTTTATTTTGGTCTTGTAATCTTCTCTCCAATTATTTGAGTTCTTTGAAATTTACCGAGACTTTCTTTATGGCCCCACTGTATGGTTTGTTTTCATAAACATTCCATGTGTACTTGACAAGAGAGTAGATTCTGCAATTGTTTGGTTCTATGTTCTGTATAGGTCAATTAGGTCAAATTTGTTAATTTTGTTACTCAGATCTTATATATTGTTATTGATTTTTTTGTCAGTTTATTTAATCATATATGAAGAGAAACAGGTTAATATCTTCAACTCTGATTCCAGATTTTTTTACTTCTCCTTTTAGTTCTATCACTGAGCGTTCTGCACCTTCTGCATTTGTACCATTGGAGCAATCCACCAAGAACACGGACATTAAGAATTGTTAAGTCTTGGGCCTGGTGCAGTGGCTCACATCTGTAATCTTAGCGCTCCAGGAGGCCAAGGCAGGTGGATTGATTGAGCTCAGGAGTTCAAGACCAGCCTAAGCAAAAGAAAGACTCCATTTCTACAAATAGCCAGGTGTTGTGGCAAGCACCTGTAATCCTAGCTACTCAGGAGGCTGAGGCAACAGAAACTACTTGAGCCCAAGAGTTTGAGGTTGCTGTGAGGCACTCTACTGAGGGCGACAAAGTAAAACTTTGTCTAAAAGAAAACAAACAAATGAACAAAATAAAACTTGACAATCTTCTTGGCAGATTAACTTTTTGGTCATCATGAAATATTCTACTAAATTTCTGGTAATGATTTTTCTGTTAAGGTCTTTTTTTCTCTGTTGTTAATAGAGCTGTATTGTTAAGTTAATCTTCACATTTTTTAACAATTTTACCCCCGTCTGTTGAGAGATACTTCTCTTTTTCAATTTTTTTTATTAAATCATAGCTGTGTACATTAATGCAATCATGGGGTACAATGTGCTGGTTTTGTATACAAGTTGAAAGGTTTTCATCAAACTGGTTAACGTAGCCTTCATGGCATTTTCTTTGTTATTGTATTAAGACATTTATGTTCTACACCGAGTAAATTTCACTTGCACCCTTGTAAGATGCACTGTGTCTCTTTATAAACCATCATATAGATTGATTTTTTTTTCTTTTTATTGAAATATTTAGCCTGTTTTTGTTTAATGGAATTACATTTGTATGTGTAATGGGGTTTTGTCTACAATCTTACTATCTTTTTATATTTGTTTACTCCACTTTCTATTTCTTCTTCTCTATTTTCATTTTTTTTTACATTTGCCAAGTACTTTTTATTATTCCATTTTCCCTTCTATTGGCTTGTTATAGATTATGTTAATAGCAATTCTTCATTATACAATATTCATCCATTACTTATCATGGTTTAACATAAACGAGCATTTTATTTTGGTTTTTACAGTTTACCAAAAAGTGTAAGAATCTTCCAAAAGTTGAATTCCATTTGATCAACTTCTTCCATTTGATATGTTTCTGTTGCACATTTTAGAACCCACAAGACCCCATTACTTTCCACATCTTATCGTTTTTTGTGTGTCTGTGTGTGGGACAATCTTTATTAATATTTGAAGAACTCCTCTAAATATTTCTTTTGTACAAGACTGCTAGAAATGAATTCGCATATATTTAATTGGCCTAGAATTGTCTTTATTTTGTTTGTACTTCCCCTAACATTTCTACTGAGGTATACATACTTTGTATGTACAGTATCTGCATAAATTGAACATGTATAACTCTACAATCATTTTGAAAAATACAACATTTATATAATCCACTCTGATCAAGATACTGGCTATTACCTGCACTTCAGAAACTTCATTCTTGTACTCTCTTAATCAATATCCTGCATAAAGGCAACCACTGCCTTGATATTTATCACTACAGTTTTGATTGTTTTAAATTTCATTTAGATTTATTCACATGGTATATATATATTTTTTTTTTATTAAATCATAGATGTGTACATTAATGCAATCATGGGGTACAATGTGTTGGTTTTATATACAATTTGAAATATTTTCATCCAACTGGTTAACATAGCTTTCATGGCATTTTCTTAGTTATTGTGTTCAGACATTTATATTCTACAGTTAGTAAGTTTCACCTGTACCCTTCTAAGATGCACTGTAGGTGTGGACCCACCAATTACTCTCCCTCTGCCCATTTCCACCCCCCTTGCTCCTTTCCCCATATTCTTGTACTGTAATTGGGATATAGCTTTCATATGATACAGTTTCATAGTAGGGCTGAGTACATTGGATATTTTTTTTTCCATTCTTGAAATACTTTGCTAAGAAGGATATTTTCCAGCTCCATCCATGTAAACATGAAAGAGGTAAAGTCTCCATCTTTCTTTAAAGCTGCATAATAGTCCATAGTATATATATACCACAATTTGTTAATCCATTCGTGGGTCGACGGGCACTTGGGTTTTTTCCATGACTTAGCAATTATGAATTGCGCTGCAATAAACATTCTAATACAAACATCTTTGTTATAATGTGGTTTTTGGTCTTCTGGATATATACCTAGTAGAGGAATTATAGGGTTGAATGGCAATTCTATTTTTAGATCTCTAAGTATTCTCCAAACATCTTTCCAAAAGGACTGTATTGGTTTGCATTCCCACCAGCAATGTAGAAGTGTTCCCTTTTCTCCACATCCATGACAACATCTCTGGTTTTGGGATTTTGTGATGCGGGCTAATCCTACTGGAGTTAGATGGCATCTCAAAGTAGTTTTGATTTGCATTTCTCTGATGACTAAGGATGATGAGCATTTTTCATGTGTCTGTAGGCCATATGCCTGTCTTCGTCAGAGAAATTTCTCTTCAAGTCCCTTGCCCACCCTGAGATGGGCTCACTTGTTCTTTTCTTGCTAATATATTTGAGTTCTCTGTGGATTCTGGTTATTAAACCTTTGTCGGAGACATAACCTGCAAATATCTTCTCCCATTCTGAGGGCTGTCTGCTTGCTAAACTTACTATGTTCTTGGCTATGCAGAAGTTTTTAGTTTAAAAAATATGGTACGCTTCACAAATTTGCGTGTCATCCTTGCGCAGGGGCCATGCTAATCTCTCTGTATCGTTCCAATTTTAGTATATGCACTGCCGAAGCAAGCACAGAAAAACTGTTTTTCTTTTTTTCTTTTTTCTTTCTTTTTTTTTTAGAGACAGAGTCTCACTTTGTTGCCCTGCATAGAGTGCTGTGGCAACACAGCAACCTCCAGCTCTTGGACTTAGGCAATTCTCTTGCCTCAGCCTTCCAAGTAGCTGTGACTACAGGTGCCTGCCACAATGCCCAGCTATTTTTTTGTTGCAGTTTGGCCAGGCCTGGGCTACCACCCACAGTATATAGGGCCAGCACCCTACCCACTGAGCCACAGGCACCGCCCAGAAAAATTGTTTTTTCTAAATATTATCTTTTTTTAATGAAATTACCTTTAATCTCCAACCAGAATGAATCAGATCTGTTTCTTTGCAAAAAAATCTTGTAGATTTTGTACCCACATTCAACAACTGTTCTCCTGGTAAGCCTTGAGTCTGAGAAATATATCGAATCTGAAAAATAATTTACAAAACAGAATGTTTTATTCTTTCATTTATAAATGTCACTGAAACATATCAGAGGCTAGGCTAGATGTGAGTGATGAAAAGATATAGTCTGTGCCCTCAGAAATTCATACTCTAGTGGAGAACACACATGGAAATGGTGTTATAAATACCATAAAAATTCATGCTTGGAGGAAAAACAGAGAGAGCATACCTAACTTAATTGTAGTCAGGTAAAGTTCCAGAAGAAGTGATGCTCAAGTTGGGTCTTAAAGGACAAATAGCAGAACTGGAGGGATGGGGAAAACCTGACTACACTCAAGTTGTAATAAGTATAAATATGAAAAATCAAGAGAGAATACCCACATAGTCAAAGACTGGAAGTAGAGGGTACTTAGAAAAAAAATGGCAAGAGATAAAATTGAATTAGCAGGCAAAGGGCATTATTAGTAAACTGAGAAGTTTTGACTATGCTTGAAGAGATAATAATAGGAAATTCCTGGAGACATTTAAGTAGTAAATTAACGACTTATATTTTTAAAGTAATGTCTGAGAATGAGTGAGGGGATGAGGCCAGGAGAAACAAAGGGAATCTGAATTGAAAAACTGAATGGGGGCTCGGTGCCTGTGGCTCAATGGGCTAAGGTACCAGCCACGTACATCTGAGCTGGCGGGTTCGAATCCAGCCCGGGCCTGCCAAACAACAATGACGGCTGCAACCAAAAAGAAAATGGCCAGGCGTTGTGGCGGGCACCTGTAATCCCAGCTACTTAGGAGGCGGAGGCAGGAGACTTGCTTTAGCCCAGGAATTGGAGGTTGCTGTGAGCTGTGATGCCACAGCACTCTACCCAGGGTGATAGCTTGAGGCTCTGTCTTAAAAAAAAAAGAAAAAGAAAAAGAAAAACTGAATGAGAAAGGAGAGGAAGGAGTGGATTCAAAAGAGGTTGAAATTAGTAAAGACTGGGTGAGTCACTACGGCAGAGATTGGGGGGGACACTGGCATGAAACACTGATAAATGTCTAGTTGTGTCTGTAGCACAGATGTGGGTATAAAGGAGCCCTTCCAAGGAGAATACTAAGAACCTCCAGCCTCAGGACCTCTAAACTTAAAATATTTCTTCTGTGTGGAACACTCTTTCCCCAGATACCTACCTAGGCTCTCACACTTCCTTCAGCTCTCTGTTCAATGTCACCTTATTCTTGAGACCTTCCATGACCCACCAACAAATACAGCAAGCTCTGTCCTTCTCAGTACTGCCCAATTCTCCTGGCTTTTCATTATCTCATAGTCTGTGCATTTGCTTTCCATTTTCTTATCCCACTTCCCATAGAATCCTTCCCATGAAAGGAAGAATTTTGTTTTGCTTACTTATGTATCCCCAGCACCCATGATAGTGCTTGATACACAGAAGGCCCTCAAATATTGGTTCCCCCCACTTACTAACTAGAAAATATATCGTCTTTCCATCCTTGCTTCTTAGGAATACTCAATTCCTTTAACCTATATTTAAGAATAAATGGGGACCTTTTTATTAACCTAAAGGACTCTGCTCTGTCAATTAATCCAACTTCTCCTGTGTCTTCTAATTCTTCCTCTCTATGAGCTCTCTCTCTCTCCACTGACTACAAAAAATGTTCAGTCTCTTCCATCCTCGGGGGAAAAAAAAAAAGTAAAACAAAACAAAACCTCCCTTAACTTAACTTTCTTTTTTCTCACTCTTTAAGACCCTTAAAATAGCAGCCTATATTATTTCACTTCCCATTCACATCTCAACACATTGCAATCTGAACTTTCATCACTCTCATGATATGGTACTAAGATAAGTAATGGCCTATTAATAACAGACGCATTTAATAGTCACACATAAATCCTTGTCTTACTTTGATACTAACAGCAACTGCCTTTTTACATAAAAACTCTGCTCAGTCAATTTCCATGACATCATTATTTCCTGGTTCTTTTCTCACTTCTTGACACTTTTTTAACTGCTTTCCTCTATGGTTCTTTGGATGACTGTTTTCCAGAGTCTCGTCTGTTTTCCCTCTACAAGTCTCAAGTGCCCACAGTTTTAGCTCTGTATTTGTATCTAAATCTTTAACTCTGAAGCTCCAGACCCAACTGCTTATTGAAACTCTTCACCTCAAACTGGACATATCCTAAACTGATTTCTCCCCAAATCAGCTAATCCTTATTTATTGCCTCCTCTGATTAACACCAACACCATCCACACAAATCAAAAATCTGAAATTTATGCCAGACAAGTACCTTTCCCTTATCACCCCCCCCAACATCCAAAAGCCTAATAATTCTACCTCATTAACATTGTGATAACTGTCCCCTCCTCTCCATCTCTTTTCAAGGGATGGAGTTACACAATTTCACAAGCTTCCTAATTACTTGGCTCTAGTCACCCCTAATACTCCTACCCACTCACCCCCAATTAATTATTCACATCGTTACTGGACAGTCTGGCAAAATGTAAATCTGTAGCTCCCCAGTGTAAAACTTCTTTTTTTTTTTTTGAGACAGAGCCTCAAGCTGTCACCCTGAATAGAGTGCCGTGGCCTCACAGCTCACAGCAACTCCAATTCCTGGGCTCAAACGAGTCTCCTGCCTCTGTCTCCCAAGTAGCTGGGACTACAAGCGCCCGCCACAACGCCTGGCCATTTTTTGGTTGCAGGCGTCATTGTTGTTTGGCGGGCCCAGGCTGGATTTGATCCCACCATCTCAGGTGTACGTGGCTGGCACCTTAGCCCGTTGAGCCACAGGCACCGAGCCGTAAAACTGCTTAATAACCCTTTACTGCCTACCCTTTGCATGGGCCAGTTTTTTCTTTCCTATACTGCTAACTCCTACTTATCCAATGTACCTATTCCCCCTTCCCCCAAATCCATGTGACAAACTTTTACTATGTGTTCTTCAAGACCCAGTTTGAGAATATTCTCTACAAAGCCGTCCCTGACAATGCCAAACAGAAGCAACTACTCTCCTAGGTGACACCAGCACATCTGGAGCACAACCTTAATGCATTTATAACATTATGTTACAATTCTTTTTTAAATATGTCTGTTTTCCTACTAGATTCTAAGCCTCCCGGAGGGTCTGTTTTATCCACTTTTGTATCCTTGTTTATGTAACATGACAACTAAAATCTCTACATTATAAATTACCTTCATTTCACTAAAGTTCTATCCCTTCCCCCTAACACTACCTACCCCCAAAGTAGCTAAATTCCTAATTTTAAGGAAACAGAAAATGGAAGGAAAAAGTATCAAGTTTGGTACCTAGATGTAGCATCAGATAGAAAAGTCATCAACAATTCAATTTCAACAAACATACCTAGAGCATCTGTTAAGCGTTGGATGCTAAAGATATGCAGATGAATAAAACATGTTGCCAACCTCCCAAGTATATAATTCAGTGGAATAGATAAATATTTAAGCACCTAACTTGCAATTAAGCTAGTAAGTGCTACTGAAGAAGGAAACAAAGTGCTAAAAGAACAGAGAGTAGAGCAATTAATGTGTTTGAAGGCTTAGGATGGCCCTGCAAAAATAAGACTAAACGAAGTGGCAAGCAAAGCTCTTAGAGTTTATTACTGGTCATAATGCCTGCCCAGTCTTTTCTGTAGAGATGAGCTTTGTTCCTGCTCAGGTTGGTTGTGAACTCTGATCCAAGCAATCCTCTTGCTTTGGCCTCCCAAAGTGCTAGCATTATAGGCGTGAACCACCTCACCCATGCTGAATATATTGTTAATCTGGATCAGACAACTATTCTACATTTTTATTTTTAAACCACATGTTAATAGAATTTAGAAAAATTGGGTTTTGGTCAGAGCTTTCTCTTTAACATTACTCTTGTGATTTTTGAGAAGTCAACTCATTTTCCTGGACCTCAGTTTTCCCCTTTATAAAATAGGAAGGGCTATTCTTAGGTAATCCCAGGGGTCCTTTTCAGTTCTTGGACATCAATTATCTAAGACTAGAATTATGAAGTCCAAATCTAGAGCAGACTAGTAAATGAACTTTGCCGTTGCCACTAGATGGTGTCCTGCTCCCGAGTACTATGGATGCCATAACTGAAATCCACAAAGCCAAGGCTACGTTTCTAACATGTGACTAGTGCCTCAGTATTTCAGCAGCTAAGGAATTATAGGACTCTCAGATTAGATTTCCAACTTCTGCACAACTGGCAATAGTCTAGCATCTGCATCAAAGTTAGCAGTTGTATTAAATGCTGAAGGAGGCCAGGATGTATGGAAAATTTCACAAAAACTATAACATCCTGGGAGGGAAGGTAGAGAATACAGAGTTATGAGTTAAAAGAGAAGATTCATGGGTAGTAAGTCACTGAAAAATAAAAAGATTAAAGTCAATGATAACATCTAATTTAATAATTAATATTAAATGATTTTTAAAGTCATCTCAGAAACATTTAACATTTAAGTCACCCATATTAATTATCTCTCTTGTTCTTTTTAATATAGAAAACAGCCCTGAAAAATGAGAGTAAGGGTACAACACATATGACTATTATTTGTGCTTGGAAAAGTTGTTTTCTATTTTTCCTTGCTTAAAAGCTAAATAATATTTCTCCCAAATAAAAATTATATTTATCCACTATGAGCCAATAGACGGACAAAATTAATATAACCAGGCCGGGTGCCATGGCTCACACCTATAATCCTAGTTCTCCAAGATGCGGAGGTGTGTGGATTGCTTGAGCAACAGCAATACCCCCTCTCTATCAAAAATAGGAAAATTAGCCGGGTGCTATGGCGCACACCTGCAACCTTAGCTACTGGAGAAGCTGAAGCAGGAGCATGACTTGAGCCCAGGAATTTGAGATTGCTATGAGCGAGGCTGACACTACGGTACTCTAGCGTGGGCAACAGAGTGAGATTTTGTCTTTAAAACAAACAAACAAACAAAAACAACTGGTATAATAACCACTTTGTTGATTTTGACTAAAATTTTCTATAAAATGAGTCAAGTATGTATTTCTCTAATAAGGGAGATACAGAATAATGAATAAGATAGCAATTTCTCCAAAAAAGAACCTTATTAATAAAAATCAAGATAATAGCAAACAATATTATCTAATAATTTAGAAAGGCTAATGACTATATTTAAAAACTACAATGAAAAAGGTGTTTAATGAGGTAATTTGCTGGATTCTACTGAGAATTATTAAAAGTGCTAAAAGAGACTTGCAGCATCATGCAAAAACAACTAAAAAGAATTAAGAGGGTTCAAGTGATTGAAACACTTAACACCAATGATGGTTGTTGGTTTTAAGACCAAAAGATATAATACCTTTTAGAAGCTTTTATTCCTTGGGAGGGGCTGACATTTCACACATTAGAGTCTGTCAACCAAGCAAAGTCTGATAAATTAAATGGACGAAATCCAGCCCTTTACGTATCCATAGTATAAAATGAAATGCAAAAATTTCTCCCCAAAATTTTACAAAATTGGTTTTCAGAGCCTATAGATAATATCTTTGTGAAACATTACTTCACCATTATAAAAGTTTTCAAAATCAAGTACTAATGTTGAGAGTTTGAACTTAAATTCTCTAGTGTCCCAGGTTTTGTCACTTCATGTTTAAAAGATATCATGTGTATTTTATACTTTAAGGCCATGCATTCCTTTTAATCTATGATTACTTTTTACTTGCTACCAATTCTACTAGATTACCATGATAGTTCTATTTGTTACCTGATCATACTCCAAGGCTCCTGGGTAGAGTGGCCATCCAAGGAATAATTCTGCAATCACACAGCCCAATGACCACATGTCTATGGCTTCACAAAATGGCAACCCCAATATAATCTCCGGAGCTCTGAAATTAAAAAAAAAAAAAAAAAAAAGTCAGTGGTGTTTCTTTAAATTTACCTAATTTTATACGCCATTCTAATAAAAGGTAGTAAAATAACAGAGCAATCATCTTGTGTTCATAGTAAATCTTCACTGTGCCAAAACTCTTTGAAACCTAATTGTAATCTTGAATTCATCTAGAAAACGTGCTATAGGTACATCACTATGATGAAATCGTTTCATGATAATCCTTTTTTACTATATATAGAGTTTTATTAATATAAATTTTAAAAAACCATAGATCTTGTTTGGGGGACAAAAGCAGATTAGAAATAACACATTAGAAAGACAGTTGGCAAACCATTAAAAACATGTACTATAACACAAACAAAACTGAAAACCAGAAATTGAGAGATAAGACCAAAACAAAATAAAAATTTCAAAGGCTGAAAGTGAAACCAGACCTAGATATTACTTCAGAATACAGTAATAAATCTTTACCTAACTGGAGCCTTTAGTCATCCAAAAAGACAAAAGTCAAGTTCAATGTATTGTGTTTCAAAAGGCAGAAGAGTATAAGATACAACAAAACAGTTAAAAAGTACTTTAGTACTTAAAGGGTTTTGGTTACTAGTACACTGTGCCCCATGAAATAGATCATTCCCAGATAAATTATGTTGCTACTTGACCTGGCTTTCCCCTGAGAAGACTGACATCCTAAGACAGGTTCCATGTACAGCTGTGTAATTCCAAAGGAACTCATACATATCACAGTTTTCCTGGAGTTGTGTATTCCTGTGTTCATGTGAGTTTAGTTTTGAAAGTCTCAATCTTACAGAGAAGTTGCAAATACAGTCCAACAAGCATTTTTTCCTAAACCACTCAATAATAACTTGGCAAATTACTGTGTACTTTATATTTCCTACCTACAAGAGTATTTCGTACAAAGCCATGATACAATCATCAAAATCAGGAAACGAACACCAATACATCTCTACCATATAAGGTTCAGACTCCATTCAAGTTTGGTCAACTATACTAATAATGTCTTTTTTGGCGGCTCGGCGCCTGTGGCTCAAGCAGCTAAGGCGCCAGCCATGTACACCTGAGCTGGCGGGTTCGAATCCAGCCTGGGCCCGACAAACAACAATGACAGCTGCAACCAAAAAAAAAAAATTGGTCGGGTGTTGTGGCGGGTGCCTGTAGTCCCAGCTACTTGGGAGGCAGAGGCAAGAGACTCACTTGAGTCCAGGAATTGGAGGTTGCTGTGAGCTGTGATGCTACAGCACTCTATTCAGGGTGACAGTTTGAGGCTTTGTCTCAAAAAAAAAAAGTCTTTTTTGGCAAACGGATCCAACTCAGAAACATACATTGTATTTAGCTGTCATATTCCTTTCAGTCTTTTTCAATATGAAACAGTTCTTCGATCTTGTCTTGATTCCCATGACCTTTACATAAGAAATTACAGACAAGTTATTTGTAAAAATGTGCCTCAGTGCCGGTTTGTCTGCTGTTTCCTTCTAATGACGGTCAGTCAGGTCAGAAATTTCATAAGAGGAATATCACAGAAGTATTTCTCCTCAGTGGACCCTATCAGGTAGCACACAACTGAAATGCTCCATTACTAATAATTTTCACTTTGATGGTTTGATTACTATGGTGTCTTCTAGACTTCTCCACTAGTAAGTGCCTTCTTTTTCCTTTGTAACTGGTTTGTGGAACTTCAGCTTGAAAGTATATAAATAATCCATTCCTTATCAACCTTGTAATGTATTCATTATTTGCTGGAGTACAGATTAACAGATTCTGTTTTATTCAATGGCTTATAATTCACTACTGTAATTATTTGACTCTCAAAT
Source organism: Arctocebus calabarensis (assembly GCA_963573935.1). NCBI lineage: Eukaryota > Metazoa > Chordata > Mammalia > Primates > Lorisidae > Arctocebus > Arctocebus calabarensis. The sequence goes on along the minus strand of CAUYON010194477.1, from coordinate 15,206 downwards.
TTTCCCAGATTTGACCAGTCAGAACTCCCTCAAACTTTTAGGTTTTTTTTTTTGAGACAGAGCCTCAAGCTGTCACCCTGGATTGAGTGCTGTGGCACCACAGCTCACAGCAACCTCTTATTCCTGGGCTCAAGCGAGTCTCTTGCCTCCGCCTCCCAAGTAGCTGGGACCACAGGCGTCCGCCACAACGCCCGGCCATTTTTTGGTTGCAGCAGTCATTGTTGTTTGGCGGGCCAGGGCTGGATTCGAACCCGCCAGCTCAGGTGTACGTGGCTGGCGCCTTAGCCCGTTGAGCCACAGGCGCTAAGCCTCAAACTTTTAGGTTTTTTAAATCATGTTCCCACCTTTCTTTGATTGTTTATTTTCTTTCTGATGCAGCAAGACAGCAAACATTCATCTTATTCTTTCCCTGCTCCAGCCCTATAAGCCATTTCTCTAAAGATTACTGGTTTCCTTTAATGTAGAATGGTACTTGGAAACAAAGATCAAGGAGCTATGTATGGGTCCTCATTACTACTAGGGTGATTCTCAGGCCCTCTCAGTACATATATTAATATTACCTATGGTTAAGTAGAATAAACCTTCTGCTAATTTCTTAACTGAGACTGGCAGTGGTTAATATCTCCTAAGGTTTTCTCAATCTTGGCTGTACCTTAAAATCCCCTAGTCCTGGCAACACCAAACCAAAGTCCTACTTAGATCAATGGGAAAACTCTCCCATTTCCTCTCCACAGCTCTTCCAACAGAATAAATTCAAATGACAATGAATAAGCTGTTTTCTACCACAGAATTGGGATCTGCCCAGTGAATCTTATACTCCTGGTTGTCTCCATTGCAACTGATACCTAAAGATTCAGTAGACCCTTAATCAATCCACAAACAATTGTTGAAAACAATTAAGAGCCATGGAGATGTGCCATTAGGCTTAAAAGATCTTTAGAACATAGCTGTAAAAGGCTTTCATTCTTTTGATAAAATATTTAAGTGTCTGGATGGATGTATACACATGAGTTATATTTGGATATAATCAAGTGCTACAACTTGTTGTAGAAAGAGGAAAAGAAATAAAGTTACACTAAGTTACCAATCCTACATACTCACAATATTGTACAGAAATAGCTACAGAAGAGGGAAATCTTATCTCTTTTTGTTCACTATTGTATTCCCAGAACCTAGCAGAGACAGTAAACATTTCACACATAAATCATTCCGACACAGTGAGTGAACACAAAGGAAAGCACCAGTGTGAAGTCTGTGTTTGGACTATACCTTGAAGTGTAGAAATCTAGGGGAAAGAAAGAACTGGACACAAGAATTAATAACCTGGCCGGATGTGGTGGCTCACATCTGTAATCCTAGCACTCTGGGAGAACAAGGTAGGATTGAGCAAGAGTGAGACCTCATCTCTAAAAATAGCTGGGCCCTATGGAGGGCGCCTGTAGACCCAGCTACCAAGGAGGCAGAGGCAAGAGGATAGCTTGAGCTCAAGAGTTTGAGCACTCTACAGAGTGTGACAAGGTGAGACTGTGTTTCAAAAAAAATAATATTAATATCCTATGCTAAACACGGATAGCATACAAAAGAGATTAACTATTGATAGTTAATCATGTACTAATCTGAATGCTAAAGAAAAACTATTAAGACTAAGAGTATCACTGTGTGTATGAAAGCTTTATCATTGTTTTGAAATATTTAATATAAAAATTCTTCACAGAATTTGAAATTTGTTAGTGTGGGAATTTTTAATATCAATTTGCCAATGAAAGTAGAAGAATGATAGTAACTAGATATACAACCTAAGAAGAATGAAAAAATTATCTGAATTATGTTAACAGTAAAAAAAAGAGTTTCTGTTGATCAAAGAGCAACAAATTCCTTCTGCCATTTGCTACCATTTAATGAATGAGCCAAGTTTCTAATCGATGATGACAAGAATACAGAGATATTTTCACAAAATCTTGACCAGGAACTGCACATAGCCACTCCAAACATAAGAAACATAAGATATAAAAGTTATATTTGTAGAAGTGAACTCAAATTTCTCATTTAAATAAAGAATGAACTTTATAAGTTTCATACAAGTTTATTATCTATTATTACATCAGTTCAGATCCTCTGAGAAGCAAATTAGATGCGCCAGACATTTGTTGGGGAAGGTGTCTGTGAAGGACAAAGGGGGAAGAGGAAGCAGGACAAGGTGAGGAGAGTCCTCAAACCTCAAGTAAGTCTGATGGGTAGAAAGAAACCAGGTCAGCTGTGCGGTTATGAGAAAGCAGTGGTTAGGCCAACATGGAGTCCTTTAGCAAAAATTACCCATTGGAGGAGCCAATCATCAAGCAAAAACAACCCAGCTCGAGCGCAGCCACTGTGTCTGGTCAAAGGACTGGAGGAGCCCAAAGGAGGTGCCACCTGAGCCTGCGCCCGAGCGTGAACATTGCGGGGTATCTGCACGGGTAGCAGCTGGAGCCTCTCAGCTGATCCATACAGGAGGCTTTTGTTTTTTTAATCTGTAATAATATATGGGGTGTAAGCTTTGTTATATGCCAACATACTGTTATACTGAAAAGTGGTGGAGTCAGGAGTTTTAGGTTATATGTCACCTGTGTACGTCACCTCAAAAAGGTACATTGTGTCCATTAAATGATTTCTCATCATCTATAACCTCCCACCCTCCTACCACTTTCCAAGTCTCCACTGACTTTAATTCCACTCTCTATGTCCATAAATATGTATCATTAGTTCCCACTTACAAGTGAGAACATGTGGCATTTGTCTTTCTCTGATTGACATATTTCACTTAAGATAATGGCCTCCAGGTCCTTCTATGTTGCTGCTAAAGACACGATTTCATTACTTTTTGTGGTTGAATAGTATTCGATAGTGTGTGTGTGTGTGTGCATGCCACATTGTCTTTAACCAGTCATCCATTAATAAACACTGGTTTTCACATCTTTGCTACTGAAAACAGTGCTGTCATAAACATACAAGCACAGGCATCTTTTTGATATAATGACTTCTTTTCCTTTAGAGATAGATACCTGGAAATGGGATTGCTGGATTCAATGGTAGTTCTTTTTTTTTTAGTTCTTTTAGAAATTTCCATAGTGTTTTTGAATAGTATGCACTAACATACTAATTTACATGCCCAATAGGGTTTGAGTTCTCTTTTCTCCACATCCTTGCTAATATCTATTATTTTTTGTCCTTTTTAATAATAGCCATTCCGACTGATATAAGATGGTATCTCACTGTAGCATTAATTTGATTAGTGAGGTTGAGTATTTTTTCATATGCCTGTCAGTCATTTGTACTTCTTCTTCTGAAAAATAGTCTATTCATAAGGAGAAAGGGAGGGGATGGGGGAGGATGGGGTGGAGGGAGGGTAATTGGTGGGACCACACCTACGGTGCATCTTAGAAGAGTACAGGTGAAACTTACTAAATGTAGACAATAAATGTCTTAACATAATAACTAAGAAAATGCCATGAAGGCTGTGTTAACCAGTTTGATGAAAATATTTCAAATTGTACATAAAACCAGCACATTGGGCAGCACCTGTGGCTCAAAGGAATAAGGTGCCAGCCCCATATGCCAGAGGAGGTGGGTTCAAACCCAGCCCCAGGCTCAGCACCTGTGGCTCAACGGGCTAAGGCGCCAGCCACATACACCTGAGCTGGCGGGTTCGAATCCAGACTGGGCCCGCCAAACAACAATGACGGCTCAAACCAAAAAATGGCCAGGCGTTGTGGCGGGCGCCTGTAGTCCCAGGTACTTGGGAGGCAGAGGCAGGAGACTCGCTTGAGCCCAGGAATTGGAGGTTGCTGTGAGCTGTGATGCCACAGCACTCTATCCAGGGGGACAGCTTGAGGCTCTGTCTCAAAAAAAAAAAAAAAACCCCAGCACATTGTACCCCATGATTGCATTAATGTACATAGCTATGATTTAATTTTAAAAAATAATAATAAAAAACACAAAAAAAGAAAAAGAAAAATGTCTATTCATGACTTTTGCCCACTTTTTAACAGGAGGGATACCTAAGTGGCATAATTCCATGGCTGACATAACTAGCATCGCCCAAATTTCTGTATTTCATTTTACAACACATATTTACAATAAATATCAATTGTTTGATCATATTTAAAGAAAATGCAAGAAGTTTCTCCATCAAGTCCCATACGAATGTGACCAAATTCTCTCCAGTTAACCCTAGCATGCCATACATTTTCCATGTAAATCATTACATGTAAAAAAAATGGCAAGCAATACTTTAAAGCATTTTCAATCCAGATGAAAGTATCAGAGATGTGAGAATCCTATAGCCAATCTTACAATATAATAAACTTTAAAAGTTAAACTGTGCACTGAAAGAATAACATCCTCTGTCAGTAGTAAATAAAGCTGAGTTTATTGGTTTCATTTTAATCAGCTCTCAAATTCTTTCCCTAGGCTAAACACACGTTTATGTAAAAATGACTATAGCAGGAATTCTAACTAGAAGACCACTCTTCAATCTTCTGCTCCATTCCTACAGAAAGTTCTCCCACTTTATTCATCTGCCGTAATTCCCTTCTGAGCATTTATAATGTTGCAATGCTGAGGATGTAGAGGCAATAGGTATCATTTGTACTTTTGCAGAACACATTAAACACGCCCACTAAATGGAGAGTACAATTACACCTTTTGTCCTTCGATCTATAAATAATAAGTGACAATCAGAAGGCAAGCATGAAATCTACAAACTCTATAGTCTAGGTAATGTGATAACAAGGCCAATCTCCGACTAAAATGTTTTTCTTTTCCTTTTTTTATTACCATGTGTTTTTATTCAAATTTATCAATATTCATTAAGAGCAAATCCTTCCGACTCTAAAATCTGGAAACACTAACATGAAGCATAAAGTGGACAAGTTGGAAAAAGTATTGTAAGTGGTTAAGCGGAACTCTGGATGATTTCTCAGCCTTCCGAGTAGCTGGACTGCAGGTGCCCATCACAACGCCCAGCTTCTTTTACGGGGCTACTGCCGAGAGTACTAGAAGAAAATACAGGCAATAGATACTCCAATAAGCACGTAGTGAAATAAAAACTGTCACTTAAAAAAGAAGTTGGTTAGAACATTTCTTTGCTTTATTCCATTTTTTCTGCTTTTTTGTCAAATATTCAATTACTGGCAAAAGAAACCCAGCCCTATTAGGAAAAAGGAAGTCTCCATTCAGAAACTCAGCATGTCTGGTTCTCGAAACAATTATATTCTTTTTTTTTTTTTTTTGAGACAGAGCCTCAAGCTGTCACCCTGCATAGAGTGCAGTGACATCACAGCTCACAGCAACGTCCAATTCCTAGGCTCAAGTGAGTCTCCTGCCTCTGCCTCCAAAGTAGCTGGGACTACAGGCACCCACCATAACACCTGGTCATTTTTTTTGGTTGCAGCCATCGTCGTCGTTGTTTGGCGGGCCCGTGCTGGATTTGAACCCGCCAGCTCAGGTGTACGTGGCTGGCACCTTAGCTGCTTGAGCCACAGGCGCTGAGCCAAAACAATTATAATCTTATGATACAGATGGATGCCTTGGGTTATCTTTGTAAATACTAATAAACTATGAACTTGTGCTGATTTCATGATCAAGAAAATATTGATCATAGTATGGCTCCCAACTTAGCTTTCCTACAATGTAAGGGCAACGTGACTATCCTATCCATTTTGCCTAAAGTCTTCTTCCCTCATCAAACTTATAAACTAAGAATAATCCCAATATACTCAGCTTCTTGTGCATTTAGTGACAGAACAACCCACTTCTGGTCAAGTTGAGAACACTAACCAAATAATTTCTGAAGTGACAAAGCTAAGGGTCAGGAGCTAGTAATTCTGTCAGGTAACATCCCCCTCAGTAGGAATGAAAGGGACAGCCATCCTTCTCATGGTGATGCTCCTATAAAGTCAGAGCCACATGATTCTCTACACTCTGTCACCCTGTAGAGTGCCATAACATCACAGCTCACAGCAACCTCAAACTCTTGGGGCTCAAGCAACCCTCTAGCCTCAGCCTCCTAAGCAATTGAGACTACAGGCTAGGATTATAGGCATGAGCACGCCCAGCCAGAACATGCTTCTCTCTACTTTTCACAGCAGTAAGATACCAGAGAAATGCAGCACAAACCTGGAAAAGATGAATAAATGGTAAAACTCAATAAACATAAACTACTAAAATCTGAACCATTTTCTCTGAGGTAGAGGCAGGTGTGGGAAGTGTCTTAAAATAACAGAGGTAGAGGATGCTCGTACTTTGAGACAGGGATCTGCTATCCTCCTCGTTTGCTGGTAAATTAATAAGCTTCTCTTTCCTTCTCAAAAAAAAGTATCAATATATAATTCACATAGCATAAAATTCACCATGTAAGCAGTACAATTCAATTGCTTTTAGTTTATTTACAAAAATGTACCATCACCATAATCAGTTTTAGAGCATTTTCTCTTTTTTTTTTTTTTTTTTTTGAGATAGCGTCACACCTCAGTGGCCCTGGAGTTGAGTGCCATGGCATTATAGCTCAGAGCAAACTCAAAAAACTCATGGGCTCAAGTGATCCTCTTGCCTCAGCCTCTCCAGTAGCTGCAGGTGCCCATTACAACGATGGGCTCTTTTTTTAGGGATGGGGTCTCACTCTTGCTCAGGCTGGTCTCAAACTCCTGAGCTCAAGGGATCCACCTACCTCAGCCTTCCAGAGTGGTAGGATTACAGATGTGAGCCACTGTGCCTGGCCCACATCTCCCATCTTGAAAAAAGAAAAACTCTTGATTTATATATCCTGCTTCAACTATCACCCCTTTCTCTGTTCCCATTTATACCAATCCTTCTTGAAAGCACTGTTTACACAAGCTGCCTCCAATTCTACCCGTCTTTTTTTTTTTTTTGCAGTTTTTGGCCGAGGCTGGGTTTGAACCTGCCACCTCCGGCATATGGGGCCGGAGCCCTACTTCTTTAAGCCACAGACGTCACCCTCTTCCCCTGTCTTGAACTCACTCTATTTGAGCTTTAATTACTCTATCACTCCAACAAAATAGCATTTGTCAAGGGTCACCATTGGCCATTCCTTGCCACGTCCCTAATTTATCTACTTGCATCATTTAACACAGCTTATTGTGCTCTCCTGCTTCAATGACTCTGTGCGCTTGAATTCCAGGGTGCCAGAACTCTTTGTTCTCCTTGGTTCACTAGGGCAACCGTCTCACATTCCTTTTGCTAGTTCCCTTTTATCTTCCCATCTCTTAAACTCTGGGATGCCCCAGGGCTCAGCCTTTGGACATCTGCTTTTTCTATCTCCATCCACATCCCTTATGTGATCTCTCATTCAATCACAGATTTAAATATCACACATAATCTTAAGACTCCCAAACATCCATCTCCAACCCAGGCCTCACTACTAAACCCTAGAGTTATGCATCCAATTGTCTCCTCAATGCCTGTTCCGGAATGTTTATTAGCACCATCTCAAACTGAAAATGTTCAAAAAGAACCTTTAATTCCCCCCAAACTCACTTCTCCTCAAGCCTTTCCCATCTCAGTAAATGATAAATCTGTATCTTTTCATTTCTCAGGCCCCCAAAACTGTGAGATTCAAATCTGACTCTTCTCTTCCTTTCACTTCAAATGTTTATCAGCAAATCCCATTGACTCTATCTCCAAAGTCCTACAGAACTTAATCACTTGCTGTGCCTATACTGCCACCACCCTAATCTAAGACAACACCATCTCATCTGGGCGACAGCAAGAGCTTCCTTACTGTTCTTCATGCTTCTGACCTTACCCTCTACCACCTACTCCCAATCTAGCAGTGAAAACTAGAAACACAAACCTCATTTCTCTCCTTAAAATCCTGATGGCTTCCTATCCCAGTATTAATCAAATTCCTCACAGTGGCCTACAAGGCAGAGAGCCCTTAGCTGCATCTGGTATTTCCTACCATTCTCCCACTTGCTTGCTCTGATATAGCTACACTGGCTTCTGTATTATATCAAACCATAATTACTGCCTCAAAACCTTTACAATTAAAGATACCTGTGAGAAGTGGGTACCAGGCAGAGGTACACCAAGACTTGATCCCTTCACTTTTATGTGTTCTGGCTCAAAGGTCATCTTATTAGAAAGGCTTTCCCTGGTTCAGCACCCAGAGCACAGTGGTTACAGCACCAGCCACATACACCAAGGGTGGCAGGTTTGAACCCGGCCCAGGCCAGCTAAACAACTGCAACAAAAAAATAGCTGGGTGTTCTGGTGGGCGCCTGTAGTCCCAGCTACTTGGGAGGCTGAAGTAGGAAAATCGCCTGGGCCCAAGTGTTTGAGGTTGCTGTGAGCTGTGACACCACTGCACTCTACCAAGGGCAACATAGTGAGACTCTGTCTCAAAAAAAAAAAAAGAAAGAAAGAAAGGAAAGAAAGAAAGGCCTTCCCTGACCAACTTAAACAGAAGAGTAAGTCCCTCCACCCCCCACACACCTGGTACTTGCCTTTTCTCCTTTATTCTGCTTGACTATAACAAACTGATAACCATGTTGGCTTATTGTCTATGGCTCCCCATCTCACTAGAATGTAAATTCCATAGGGGCAAGAACTTTTAATTCTTTCAATGCTGTGTTACCAGCACACAGAACACTGCCTGGCACATAGTAATCACTCACTCCCTATTTGTTCAATGAACTGATCAACCAACAAGACCATTAACATTCATTCATTCAGGAAAGCTAAGAAATCTTTTATTAAATCAAATATATGAGCTGAATGGGTATTAATAAAGGACTATTCATGGAAGCCATTCTGTGGCTTGGCACCTATAGCTCAAGCAGCTAAGGCACCAGCCACAGACACTGGAACTGGCAGGTTTGAATCCAGCCCAGGCCTGCCAAACGACAATGACAACTACAACCAAAAACTAGCTGGGTGTTGTGGCGGGTGCCTGTAGTCCCAGCTACTTGGGAAGCTGAGGCAAGAGAATCATTTAAGCCCAGGAGTTGGAGGTTGCTATGAGCTGTGATGCCACAGCACTCTACCAAGGCAGTCTCAAAAACTTAATTAATTAATTAATTAATTAATTAATGGTAGCCATTCTGCATTGAAGACAACTGAAACACACATACATGACTCTGTAAATAAAACAAATACTATTCACCGAGCTTTAACAATGGGCCAGGAACCATGGGAGTAACTTAATGCATTATCTCATTTAAAGAAAATTTTCTAAAAGCAGGTCACTGTGTTGTTGTTCTACCCCAAGATAAAAAATATATATATACAAAATGTTCCACGTAAAACTTTAAGAAAAATCCCTGGGTTGAGTACAGCCAATGCACAGAATCATTCATAGTTCTGAAGCAACTAAGTTTTGAAGTTGTTTGTCACACAGCATCATGTAACAAATGCACTGTCCAAAGTTATTCAGAATGGTAAGACTGAGCTTTAAATACTTGATTCCAAAGCCTCTTTCTCTATTCCACACCACCTCAAATTAAGAAGTCTTTTGACTCATAGCAACACAGGAAGCCCAACTAATTGAAAGCCTAGAAATTGACCCAGAAGTCATTTTTAGCAATTCAATAAAGTTATGCTCTAATTTTATTTTCTAAAGAACAGGAAAATAATGACCTATATTTTCTAATAGTTCCATAATATGAGAAACCATTTGTTATGAGCCTTTTATGATAAATTGGTCTTTAATTTTCAAGGAAGGGAAGATTTTGCTGCCTTTAAAAAAATTTTTCATCCCGGGAGGCACCCTTAGTACAGTAGTTACAGTGCTGACCACATGTACATGCACCGAGGGTGGTGGGTTCGAACCTGGCCCGGGCCTACGAAACATAAACAACAACTGCAACAGACAACTGCAACAAAAAAATAGCCAGGCGTTATGGTGGGTAACTGTAGTCCCAGCTACCTGGGAGGCTGAGGCAAGAGAACTGCTTAAGCCCAAAGAGCTTAATTAAGGCTACTGTGAGCTGTGACACCACAGCACTCTACTGACGGTGACATAGTGAGATTCTGTCTCAAAAAAAAAAGGCTTGGCGCCGCCGTGGCTCAACAGGCTGAGGCGCCAGCCACGTACACCTGAGCTGGCGGGTTCAAATACAGCCTGGGCCCGCCAAACAACAATGACGGCTGCAACCAAAAAAAAAAAAAAAAAGAGGCTGGGCGTTGTGGCAGGCGTCTGTGGTCCCAGCTACTTAGGAGGCGGAGGCAAGAGACTCACTTGAGCCTAGGAATTGGAGATTGCTGTGAGCAGTGATGCCACAGCACTCTACCCAGGGCAACAGTTTGAGGCTCTGTCTCAAAAAAAAATTTTTTTTTCCATCCTTATAAATCCTTTAAAAAATACACAGTAATAGTAATAATGTCAAGTACCCATATAACACTATGAACCAAACAATGTTTTAAGCGCTTCATAAACACTAACAACATTTGACAGTCATACAAGTCCTTCTAATAGATGAAGTAATAGACATAAGGGTACGTAACCTGCGTAAGGCCACACAGTAAGAAGTACATCTGGTACTCAAATCCAGGTTCTCTGGCTTCAGAATCCAGGCTTTTAACAACCACGCCTTAAATACCTTAACATAAGTAACTCCTAGGATCACCAAAACTACTGGACTTTTATCTTACTGAAAAGTTCTCCCACCAGATGCTATACTTATTATTAACATGTTCTTTTTCTCTTTAAACTCAGGAAGGGCCAGCATGGTGCCTCATGAATATGATCCCAGCACTCTGGGAGGCCAACATGGGAAGGCTACTTGAGCTCAAGAGGGCATCCCTACTAAAAACAGAAAAATTACCTGGGTGTAGTGGTGTGCACCTGTAGTTCCAGCTAGTCAGGAAGCTAAAGCAGAAGGATCTCTTGAACCTAAGAGTTTGAGGTTGTAGTGAGCTATGATGACACCACTGCACTCTACTTGGGGAGACAGAGTGATACTTTGTCTCCAAAAAAGAAATAAGATACTGATCAGGAAATATGAAATATAAATATGCTTATGTTAAGAGAACTCTAGCTGACATTTTGCTAAGCTCTTTCCCTGATCTTTAAGCATGTATTCATCTTAACCATAAATAATCTTTTATATTAAATACATAGACATCCTCTGTATACCCCTCAGTTAATATAAGCCTCTTATTTGGGGAGATTCTGTCTTCCTAAGGATGACTGAAACATCCTTTTACAGAGGCAGCTAGGAAATGGGCTCAGCAGTGAATGTGACCACCTACTATCAGTGGGAGTGATTATTCACAGATACTGATTCAACATCATGCACTTAAGCTAACTGTTACAAGTTAAAACCCTATACCTAACAAAAGAGCACAAAGAGCTAAAGTAGATATAAAAAAGCAGGCACAGATAAACGACTGTCTTTATAAGCACAGCAACCCTAAAGAATACTCCCCCCAAGTTTTATCAGCAATTATCAATGAGGAATCAACCTAGCAATGAGTTAAGAAAGGTACATATTTCCACATCTCTGGGCAAAAGACATGACAATAAGTTTTTTGAAAGAAGATAGACAAATGGTGAACAAACGTGAAAAAACACCTAATATTCACTGATCATCGAGAAAATCCAAATTAAAACTAAAGAGAGAAACCACCTTACCCCTGTCAGAACGGTCAAGCCATTATTAAAAAGTCAAAACACAGGGTGGTGCCTGTGGCTCAGTGGGTAGGGAGCCAGCACTCTACTGACGGTGACATAGTGAGATTCTGTCTCAAAAAAAAAGGCTTGGCGCCGCCTATGGCTCAGCAGGCTGAGGCGCCAGCCACGTACACCTGAGCTGGCGGGTTCAAATACAGCCTGGGCCCCTAGGGTAGCGGGTTCAAACATGACCCTGGCCAAGCTGCAACAAAAAATAGCCAGGCTTTCTGGCGGGTGCCTGTAGTCCCAGCTACTTGTGAGGCTGAGGCAAAAGAATCGCCTAAGCCCAAGAGCTAGAGGTTGCTGTGAGCTGTGATGCCAAGGCACTCTACCGAGGGTGACAAATGAGACTCTTGTCTCTAAAAAAAGAAAATATGGGAGTTATGCGTGCGCGCGCGCGCGCGCACACACACACACACCATGGAGTACTAATTGGCCATAAAAAGGAATGAAATAATGTCATTCACAGCAATGTGGATAAGTATCTCAGGAATGGAAAACCAAACACCATATGTCCTCACTAATAAGTGGGAGCTAACAGATGGGAACAATGTTAAGGACATGAGAAACCAAGACAGGGAGTGGGGATTATGTGTGAAATAAAAGCGCTACTGGGTACAATGAACACTATTCTAGGTATAGGTGTACCAAAAGCCCCTATTTAAACATTATACAAGAAATCCATGTAATGAAAACACTTGTACCCCTTGATAATTATTTTGAAGAAAAAAAAAAAACTCATGAGTTTGATATTTAAAATTGTTATCCCCTGTTACTTTATAGGAATTTTCCATTTTTTGTTAATAGCATTATCATCAAGTTAAATATTAAGTGAATTTTACTTATTTTAATTTATAATAAGGAACGGCATTCTAATACACGCGTTTGGAGTGGGATGTGCAGTCTCAGGAGGGAAGGAATATTGGGATTTCCCTTGGAGACTCTATCACTATCGGGGTACCATAAAGGAGGTGCTTCTAAGCAAAAGATGGGCCTCTTCTAAGCACAGGACCTCCAAGCATCCTACCAGATTATAACGCAGCTAAACTTTGTAAAAAATACGGAAGAGCACTTCTATAAGTGAAACCCTAACAAAAGAATGACTGTTAAAATACTACTAGTGAGCTTATTTCTGGTTTAATCAGCACTCTTTTCAATATCCTGCAGAATGGTGCTTTTTAAAAACAACCAACAAAAAAACCTTAACACTCTCAGAAAGGACAAGGCATTTCAAAAGAGATAATTAACCACTTCTACAGACAGGACAGTTATGACTGTTTTTGGTAATAAGAAAATTGTGGCCATAGGAGGTAATGACTACAGAATATTAGGCATTCATACAGATAGCTTTTATGACTACAACTGCAACTATCCAATAACATGCTGAAATGTAATCAAAGTGCAAGCTCTCAGAATAGACACTCATTCAAATGTAGTTTGTGTCATACGCTAAAAATATCACAATTAAAAATATCCTTATTGCAAGGCCACTTAATCTTCTAAATATGTAGGACAATGATCCCAATCAAAGCACCAAGTACCAAGAACAGCAGCACTAATAAACATTTTCAAAGCCTAATGAATTTTAAACCTGAGATTGGGGGTAAGAGACAGATTTAATATTCATTACCAAGATGCCAAATACATAGCTGATAGTCAAATACCAAAAAGATGGATATAGCAACAATTTGCGTTTCCTAAGACTGATCGATAGATAATACTCCATTCAGAAATGCCTTTCATTTACAGACAGCACTGTGTATTTCATGTTTTATCTACCAAGACCAGCTGCACGATCACCCAAAGTTCTCATGATATGGAAGAGAAAACTGTGAGAACATTACTAACTTACATTAAGAGAGAGAAGCTAAGAGGCTGAATTGGTAGGGTAATACAAAATGCATTTGTGGAAAATTAAAAGAAAAATATGTCAGCAACTGCGGTTGGCTCTTCTTTACATGTTGGTTCATATTATACTGGGACATAAAAAAAAGTAATGTCTGATTATCACAGCCCATACACATGCACTATTATTATTAACATCATACGTTTGTATTGCATTTGTAATTTATAGCTCTTTCAAATATCTTATTACGTGACATAACGATAAATGCAAGTTATCTTTGTTGTTTTGTTGTTTCTTTGTTTTTTTGAGACAGAGTCTCACTATGGCACCCTTGGTAGAGTACTGTAGCATCACAGCTCACAGCAAGAGCCCAGCTCTTAGGCTTACGTGATTCTCTTGCCTCAGCCTCCCTACTAGCTGGGACTACAGGTGCCCACGACAAGGCCCAGCTATTTTTTTGTTGTGATTGTCGTTATTGTTTGTCAGGCCTGGGCTGGGTTCGAACCTGCCAGCTCCAGTGCATATGGCTGGCGCCCTAGCCACTGAGCTACAGGCACTGAGCCGCAAATATCTTTATTTTTTTTTCCCAAGGCAAATATTAAATATCTTTATTTAAAGATTCTGGAAAATGAGTTACTTTTAACTGACATACATGCTTTTAAATATGAAGATCTCAATTGCTAGATATGCAGATTAGTTAATATGAATGAACTTGTTCTAGCATGTATGGGCTTCATGCATCTTGCTAGACTGTCACGCTTCCTCCCATATGAAAACTTTCCTTGTTACCTCCAATACTTTCATTAAGTTGCCATTTATACCTCATCATGATACATATGCCAAAAACACCTTATACAATGACAGGTGCTTGTGCCAAATTTTGAGAACCTTCTCTAGGTTCAATGTAGTTAAATACTATTAAGAATTTATGCAGGGGCTCATGCCTGTAACCCTAGCACTCTGGGAGGCTGAGGCAGGTGGATCACTCTAGGAGTTCAAGACTAGCCTGGGCAAGGGCGAGACCACATCTCTAAAAACAGCCAGAAGCTGTGTGGCAGGCGCCTGTAGTCCCACCTACTCAGATGCTGGGGCAAGAGGACTGCTTGAGCCTACGAGTTTGAGGTTGCTATGAGCTATGACACCACAGCACTCTACTGAGGGGCAACAAAGTAAAACTGTCTCAAAGAAAAGAGATATTCTTACCAGCTCTACTGTGGGCCTTTCCTCTAACTGGCCTGTTACACCACAACATCAAATCTCAACAGATAGGTGACTATTAGTCACCTTGCCTAAAAATTACACCCATGGCTTCTTGTTCAGAGCTACTAATACACAATGGAACTTGAAGTACTACCTAACCCATTTCTTCATCTATAAAATGGGAGAGTAGAATATACCAAATGTGTGAGAATTGAAAAGATGAACAGGAAGCATCTATTACACTGCTGTCACCACCAGCACTGTCTCACTGCTTTAACTCTATGTCAGTGCACAGACACACTGTTGCTACAAAGTTAGTAAAAATACAGAAGGTGCCAAAAATGCATATACACATTTTCAGAAAAGCAAAAACTAAAATTGTAATACTGAATATATACCCATCACAAAAGATAATAAATACAAGTCACATTTGACTTCTGCAATTACAAGAGGTGCTCAAAGTGGTTACCATCAACGTCCAGACACTTCTGATTT